>JASXSY010002339.1:0-91480 GCA_034509805.1 Sipha maydis | reverse complement strand
TTCGGAGTTTTTAGTTCAATTTAATTTAAATTATATTTAATTTTCAATTTATAAATTGGAAGGAGAATAAGAAGGTGTTTCGGATGATTTAAACAATTTTTTATATCTGTAGTTACTATTCCTTTATCTACAAGCGAGTGTGAGCAAAATTTCAGTTCGATGAATGAACTCCCCTCAGATCATCATTAAATATTAATACAGTTTCTGCATTTTAGTTCGTTAATTGTATCGACCCTCTATTTACTGAATTTCGTCCTGATAATATTATGCTCAAGGTAAATCAAAAGCAAACATTGAGCAGCTAAAACTGAAAATCGTAAATATGAAAAAATTACAAAAAATACGCAGAATTATGAAAATGATTAAAAACCATTCATTTTTAACTGTATAATTACATTTTTTTTTAAGGTTAAAATGTTTTTATTATTCATTTATAATCTGTTTAACTAATTATATTTTATTGTTAAGTTAACACAAATTAAAATAATTAAAATTAAAAATTACTATTACTATCCGCATATAAATTTTATGAGAGTTCCGGTTCGTAAAATTTTCCATTTCGAGCACTGAGTCACACGATATTTTTACCATATGCGTTGAAAAGAATAATACAGTACGTAAGTTAACACACGCACAATCTCATCATTCGCACTTGACGGAAATAGTTATATTTTTTTATATTCCACACTTTCCGAACAACACTATGTGATTCAAAAGTGTGTTATAAATACTTGTAGATCAGCAAGATGTCAAGTGTATTGTTGAGAAATAAAACGATTCGAGGGAAGATAAAACGATTAACAATGCTTAAATTATTGTAATATGCTACATTATTATACAATTGGTTACAGCTTTAGACGGTATATACCGTTGTACAAAAAGCAAAATTCATAATATTTATATCGATTTTGTAGAATTTGTAAAATACTTATGTATACATACAACTACCGATAACATGAAATCGGTAAGTCCTATTCAACATATTGAATACCATGGAATCCCAAATAAGACCTAATCGACCTTTGTTTTCGTCGTCGTAGGTTTTTTATTGGCGGTTCACTTAGTAATATTGAAATTTTATACACATTTATTTTAATTTTTTTATTTTAAGAAGAAATATTCAATCTATATCACTAGACATAATGAGTATATGTGATAAGAGTAAAATAACATGGTAATTAACATTGAAGAAAGAAACCACCCAATGATGACACATTAATTTTGAAAGTTTTTTTTTTTTTTTGCTTTTATTTAGAAACATTATAGCAATACAATTAATATAATAAAATATTTACATTATTTTTTTAATATAATTAGATTAGGAAGCCAGCAGTAAGGATGAAGTTGATGATGGACTGGATAATAGGGGTTGACCGAGAGTTGAGAAATTTTGAAAGTTGATTAGTTTAATAGAAATTACTTCTATGTATGAACTTTTTTTTATTTTTATATTTTTATTTTTATGGTTTGCTTAACTATTGTAAAAAATCTCTACACTACTTACGTTTTAAACGTCTAGGAGGACTACCTGGAATTGAGAATTAAATGGTATATACATTTAAACAATATTATTTTATCTTAATTATTGTTATTTACGTTAATTTTACAAATAAATGACATAATTATTTTATACTTAAAATAAATATGATCATTGATACTAATCGTATTCTTTGTCTGTACATATTGAACTGATTCATATATTTGAGATTAGGTAATAGACTCAAAAACAAGTGGACCGAATATGTATGTGTTTTTTTGCGTTGTCCGGAGAATGTTTTAAG
The DNA here is from genome assembly GCA_034509805.1 of Sipha maydis. Taxonomy (NCBI): domain Eukaryota; kingdom Metazoa; phylum Arthropoda; class Insecta; order Hemiptera; family Aphididae; genus Sipha; species Sipha maydis. Next base: position 89,699 of record JASXSY010002339.1, on the reverse strand, counting down.
CTATTGAAGGCGTTCTAAAATACCATCCCCAAAAACTGGTTTTAAGTTATTTTGGTACCTCGGTAGCACGGACGGAAAAAAATTATTATTAATAATTATTACAGTTACTTTGTTGGCGTAAGTGTTAAATTTCGAAAGGTTGTATTATTTTAACCATAAAACATATGATAGTGTGGTAACCAGCGTCAATAAAAAAAAAATGAAAATGGTTATCGTGGTAGTTATGTCAAAAGACGCAACTAAATCAATTTTTCTGAAAATTTTTTTAGTTTTCATGTGAATGACATTTGTGTCGTACACAATTTAACAGTCATATTAAGTATAGGGCATTATTTTGAAATGTCACAAAAAAAAAAAAAAAAAAATCAAACGTTGTAAAAATGTGATGAATTCGAAGAATTTTTGGAATCACGATTGCCTATGTTATATCTTACCTCCAAACAATGATGACGTCAATGGAATCAATAAAAAAATTCAACTAAAAATTCCTGGTTCGGTTACGGTGCACAAATACGTTGACTCAGTAACAGAGAAATAACTGTTAATTATTCAGTAGACGTCTAAAAGATTAGTAAATAGTAGTATTATTGTTTGATATACGAAATTTGAAAATCTCAATTCAACAAATTCAAAAGAATGTTTGACAATTAGCGCCCAATATACAGTTTATGTTATATACCGTGATTAGGTTGGAACGCTCGTGTATGTATGAATCACGAGTAAAAATAAACACGAATAAAATAATTCTTGACTTACGTTATTTTTCATTTACAATAATCATGCCACAAATCATAGTCACATGTCAAGCCCTTTATATTTGTAAAATGACGTGATACTAAAAACACAAGTCACGTAATACACTTTCAAATGGAAACCCATAAGATATACTCCAATTATTTCTCTAATAATATAAGTAATATTTTTCATCGACCAACCGAACCTACGGTACTTGAAAAAAAAAAAATAATAATAAATAAATTGTGAAAATTAAGTTTCAAGTATACGATGAAAAATTGATTTGAGCCTTTTCCGCTAAAGATATATTTATTTACACATTAAAGCCGTTCATTTATTGTACATGAATACGTGATGCATGCATATTTCGGCTTACTCGTGCGACCATAGTGGACCTTTGAGGTCAGCGGCCGTGTTATTGTGTTGTTATATAACACGTCACGTGCATGCGCAATAATGTCGAGTATTCACGCTGTACGCGGATATATTTGACACGTGGATACGTCTTAAGGTCAGTATAGGCGACAGCAAAAACGGCGACGAAGGGCCATTCTCGTGCGTACACGGTGCTCGCAACTATTTGTAGATGTTCGTCAAACAGGCCGAATAGCTCGGTCTTTTGACAAAAATCAAAGCAAATTAGTTGCCGAGATCGGTACAAATGTGCTTGTTTGCTGTTAGAAGTTCACGAACACGTACACGTTGGACACGAGCACGTACGATAACTTGTACGAACGCTCGGCATTCACGTGTATTTGCTCTGTTCATCGGACGAAATGTTGCCGACTGCGAGCACCACAACGACACAACCGAATAAAACGTACCGTTTCCCTGACAGCGTTTTGGTTGTCATAGAAAAAATAACAAAACCTAGAAGACTGGAAGGAGGTGTTGGTGGCGGCAAAAACTGTGTAAGAGTTGTGATGCCAGAGTGAAAGAGAGAGAGAGAGAGAGAGAGAGAGAGAGAGAGAGAGAATCGGTAGATTCATAGTAAATAATCGTAGCGAAAAACGTTAATACGTTCGTTAAAATATTTACCATCATGATTTTTGCAATGTTAATTTACCACGACAACCAAATGGTAGTTACGGGAACAGTTTGTGATTTTCACACGAAGAGCGACGCATCCGGCGTCACGTTCCGGACGAAATTTCACCGCGACCCCGCAGCGATAAGAGACAATGTATCCCATGTCAATAACAATATTAAAATACGATTATGAAATGAGATTAAAACCTAGTAATCCGTACGGCTGGCGCGTACCTAAGAGGGGTATGGTGTGGAGTTTTTCGGTTCGCCCCTACCAGAAATTCCATTTAAATGTAAATTTTTATTCGTAACACGCCCAAGCTCAGCAGTCGGCAGTTGCTGCGAAACATATTAGATAGGTAAATGTTACCGAACGAACTTTTCCGTCGACACATTCTTGTTCGTCGATAATCGTAGCTTATCCGTGTAGCGTTTAGATACGTTAAGACCGTCGTGAAAATATTTTTTTCGTGTACACTCCTGCACGGGTGGCGGCGGCCGTGACGGCGTAGGGTGTAGTGCCGCGCGCCGACGAACGACAACAACAGCAGCCGTGAACAGACGGATCGTATTTCGGCGGCCGAGTGTGCGTGAGCACATACATGGCGCGGCGAGACGGTGTTTTCGTTCTCACGCGTCGCCCATGAAATTACATAATATATTATTATTATTATAAATATTGTTTTTATTATCGTTAGTTCTAGCGCCGCAGCGGCTCGTTCCGTCGGCTCAGACTCCAGGATTTACGAGTGTCATCGACGCGCCGCCGCTGTGCCGTCCGCGTCACACACGTGCCACGTACCCGTAAATGCGGTCACCCGCGTAGCCTATACACGGCTAATACACACCGACATTACGTCGTACGCAACACGCCCGGGCCGTATGGGGCTACGGTACACGGTGAGAACCTGCCGCGCGGTGATTTATAACGGGAAATGTTGTGTGCATTTCTTGGACGCGTCCGAGTGGTGGATGCACTTCTAAATCGTCCGTAAAAGTGTGCGAACAAACAAAAACGACGTCGAACAGTCGAAATAAATCATAGCGCGTGGGTATAGGATAGAAACGAATATAATTATCATTGTAACCCGTCATTTTTGCACCGGGATCGACCATCACTCCGGGATCGTGCACCGGGCACGCTGAAATATTTTAATAAAATCTTCTCTTTACAATTGTCGGATAGAGTGTACGCGTGCGTATTGCATATAATAGCTTTCCCGATACGTTTTAACTACGATGCGTTCAAAATTAATCCGCTTCGGAAAAATCCACCACATATACGCATGCACTCGCATATCATATTTGTATTTTATTTTACTGTCCGATTTTCATTAATTTAAACATTTTTAGCTCATTATATTTTACAGTGCTTTTTACATTTACAAATAATAACTCTAGAGTCAGTTGCGATTATTTAGCCGACACGCACAGACGTACGTTCTATAGTTCGCTCGCTTATCTGGTTTATTGTTACATAAATTCATTATCGAAATTCACGAGTTATTTTAATTCGTTATCGTAACGTTCTCGTGCGCTCCATTGCATTGGGCGATTACAGGCTTGTAAGCCGCGCGCCAAGGCGGCGGCATGCAGCCGACTCCGGGCCGCAATCGGTACGCTTCCCTCTCTTCCCCCGATCGTAATGCAACTACATCTACGTCCACGAAAAACAAAGCTGTATCTCCAATCACACAACAATCACAACCAAAAAAATCAAAGCAGTCCGCTGGTAAGTCACCGCCACTATCACCTTTGTCAATCAATCAATTACCGTTAATTAATGATATCGATATGAAACTCACATCAGGGGCTACATATAGTCCACCTAACACACAGCTCGCTACCGAAGCAATTTTCTCTTCAGGCGCCACCTCATTCTCTTCCAAAATTCAACCAAACAAACCAGTTACGTTCGGTCCCAATTACACCGGCCCTCTGCACTTAATCATTTCATCAACTGAAAATCAAAACATCGGAAACCTACACCCCGTCAAACTAGGCAAACTTTTTATATCCAATTTTAAAGGCGTCACGAATGTCATGCCCATTGGCTCACATAGAGTAAAAATTACTTTCGATTCCATAATTAACGCCAACGCATGTCTCTGTTCCCCCTGGCTTCAAGAAAACAACTACTCAGCCACCATTCCAAACTCACTCATCTATAGTCTCGGGGTTATACGTCTGGATCTGTGCGTATCTGATGAAGATTTCCGCGAAGGTCTCGAGTGCTGTTTCGAAGTCGTAGAATTTCGCCGTATCAACATTAAACGCGATAACAGTTTAGTACCAACCAAACTCGTTGAAATAAAATTTCTCTCTCCTAAACTCCCTGACAACCTCAGCATTTTCAAAGTCATACATGCCGTCTCTCCTAGTATCCGATCACCAGTACAGTGTATGCGTTGCCTCCGTTTTGGCCATACACAGAAGTTTTGCCGTAGTAAACAAAGATGTAGTCACTGTGGCGCTTTCGACCACGTAATTGAAACCTGTGATAAACGTCTCACTACCTCACCACAATGCATTAATTGCAAATTAGATCATATTGCATCCGACCGCTCCTGTTCCGAATGGTCCACCCAACGGGAAATCAAAAAAATTATGGCTGTCGAGAACAAATCCTATGCCGAAGCCGCCCAAATCAAACGATCAGGTACAGTCTACAAGAGCCAAACCTACGCTGATGTTTCCAATCAAAACAAAGTCACTTTTTTAAATTCTAATTCTAATTCTGTACAGGAAGTCAGCTCCACCCTCCCACATTCATCATTCCCCCTTCCGTCTAATGTACAATCTAAAAAAAAAAAAAGAAAACATTTTGGCACATCCAAGTCCATCTTATCTCAAATCCCCCTCTCTCAGCCACAGCATACTCCTTCATACTTCCCTAATGGCAGCTTCTTTAACTTTTTTGATCAACATAACCTTAATGACTCACAATCCAATTTTATTGAATCTCTCACTGAACAGATATCGTCGGCGATATTACAGTCTGTCGATTCCCAAATAAATTCCCCATCCTCTCTTAAATCTCTAATCGGGTCTTCACTTCTCAAATTTCTATCTCCCTGCTCTGATGATGATGATACGTACTAACGATCGCGGTAACTCTCCTAGGCTTCCAACCAACTCATCTAACAATTATAAAATACTACAATGGAATGTGAGAAGTATTCGATCACGTTCTTTGGACCTCGCCTCGGTTCTCCACTCCGAAGAATGCTCGTTTGCGCTTTTATCCGAAACCTGGCTCCGACCAGGTCAAAAGTTTTCTTTACCACACTTTAATCTCGTACGATCAGATCGGATTGACGGCTATGGTGGTGTCGCTATTGCTGCCCATCAATCCATCCATATCAAAACGCTTCCAATTGATAATCTTCTTATGAATAATTTACTTTGCCAATCTATCGATCTAGTCGGTATTGAGGCATTCATTAATTCCAATAACTCCCTATTTTTATGGTCCCTTTACATTCCTCCTTCTTCCAACCCTTCTACGGCTTTACTCAATAGCATCTTTCAGCTTATTGGCGCTAATTCCATTCTAGGTGGTGATGTTAACGGTCATCATCCGACCTGGGACAATAACAATAACCTAAACCATCGTGGCGATAGTATTTATACCTCTTTTAGCAACTTAAATTTATATAGCCTTAATTCTGGGGCTGCCACACGCGTTAATCGCCCCCCTTTCACCAACACCGCAGTCGACATATCCATCACTACCAATACTCTATATTGGTCACTTTCCTGGCACCCTCTCGAGGAGCCCCATGGCAGTGACCACTTTCCATTGATAATCGAACATCATGCTCCTTCAACACTTCCCCGAGCTGTTTCTAATCACGAAACCTCACCTCCAAAATTAAACTACTCCAAGGCTGATTGGTCTCTGTTTTCCTCACATCTTGACTCGCTTATTAATTCTTTTGTCTTTTCTAACTCCCCATTAGATAATTATGATAATTTTGTTTACACATTGCATACCGCTGCGAATCTTTCTATCCCAACTAAACGCATTTCCTCAAAATATCCATCAACCTCCCCCATCTGGTGGAACTCCACATGTTCTGAAGCAGTAAAACAACGATCAGCTGCTTTTAAACAGTATAGAACTTCAGGTTCATCACATGACTTTCTCTCCTACCAAAAAATTAGCGCAAAGACAAAACGTTTTCTTAAATTAGCAAAAAAAAACTCCTGGCACAATTTCTGTTCTACCCTCAACCACTCAACTCCGATCCAACACTTATGGACCACCGCAAAAAAATTCAAAAAATGTGTTAACCGGACCAATTCCTCCTACAACGAGGAATGGTTTCCAACTTTTTGTGACAAAGTTGCTCCTCCGTACGTTCCCTCCTTACAAGAATCATGCCCAGCTTCCCTTCCAACCATTAGCAACATCGATCCTGGTTCACATATGCTATCCGCACCTTTCAGCTCTAAAGAAATCTCTTCAGCTATTTCTTCCCGATCCTCAACAGCTTCGGGTTTAGATGGTATCTCTGTAATCTTACTCCAAAACATCTCCAACAAAGCATCCGATTATCTATTACGTATTCTCAACGACATTTGGATCTCAGGCCTAATCCCACACTCTTGGAAACAATATCATGTCATACCCATCCCTAAACCCAATACTTCTCCTACTGCATTTCGACCAATCGCCTTATCCTCCGCTTTATGTAAAACTGTAGAATACATAATTAAAATTCGTCTGGATTGGTTTTTAGAAAAAAATAACCTCATCCCAAACAACTTATTTGGTTTCCGGCGCGGCCTGGGTACCATGGAGTGCTTGTCATCCCTTGTTGGCCCAGTTTATAAAGCTTTCTGTAATAAAGAATACCTATGTGCTGCTTTTGTAGATATTAAAGGTGCTTTCGACTCCGTACACATTCCGACCCTAATCTCTTGCCTTGCTTCTCTACAAATCCCTCATTCTGTTTGCAATTTTATTTCCTCACTCTTCTTCCAACGATTTCTCAAATTTTCTTCGCCTTCGGGTATAACTTCAGATAGATCTACATACAGAGGTCTTCCTCAAGGTAGTTGCCTCAGCCCTTTACTTTTTAACATTTACATGTCACCAATCTGTTTATCCTTAGACTCACCGGACTTCCGGGTCCTATTGTATGCTGATGATATTGCACTATTTTCTTCCAATAAATCTCTCGAATTATCAGCCTTAACTCTAAACAATGCCCTAAAACAACTTTCCATATCCTTAACTACAGCGTTCTTTACCATTGCTCCTGAGAAGAGCCACTTTATGATTTTTTCTCGTAGACAAATTTTAGTACATCCTAATATGATTCTTAATAATCAAGTCATTCAGCCATCATCAACTGTCACCTACCTAGGCCTTAAACTCGATCCTAAGCTTAGATGGGTTCCACACTTCCAATATTTAAAAGGCATAATCTCTCGATGGTCTAACTTTCTCCGTGCCACAGCTGGCACTCATTGGGGCTCGCACCCTTCATGTCTCCTTAAAATTTTTAACGCAGTGATCAGGTCCAAAGCTGATTACGGTTCGTTTCTTTATTCATCCGCTTCTCTCTCACATAGGAAAAAGCTTAATTCCATTCTGTTATCATGCCTCCGCATCACAGTTGGTGCCTTAAGCTCTTCTCCTTTAGCAAGTTTAGAGGTGGAATGTGTTTGTCCTCCTATTGAACTTCGAAGTCGACGCCTGGCTGGTAAATTTTTACTCAAAACGATATCTTCTTCTAATCAGTCGCTTTTCCAAATGTTTGTTTCCATTAAGTCTTCTTGGTCGTACGTTGCTAAAACACTACCTATCCTCGCCTCTGTCGCGTTCTCATTCTCTGCCTTTTCGCCACTTGTCTATCACCCCAGCCTCCGGCTACAAATTTATGATACGCCTTACGCTGCACTCATGTTTTTTCCTGAAGTAACTGTTTCTCCCAATTTCCTCGGCTATTCCCCAAAAGAACTACCGCGTTTGCCTCAAACCCTGGTTGATTCTTTGTTTAATGAATATATTTCATATAATTTTCCCAGCTCTGTTCAAATTTTTACTGATGGCTCGGTGTCTCCCAACTCAGCCGGCTTCTCCTTCTTCATCCCCTCGCTCAATATTTCTTTTGCTGACAAACTGCACCCCCTGACATCATCATTCTCTGCTGAATGTTATGCTATAATTAGCGCTCTGCAATTCACTTTCACACTTGAATACAGTTCTTTTCTTATATTATCTGACTCGCAATCATGTCTTCTTGCTATATCTTCTGATTCGTTCTTATCTTCCCTGTCTCCTCTTGTTCTCATAATTAAATCCTTAGTATATCGTCTTAGTCTTGCTGATAAAACAGTTAAGTTTTTTTGGATCCCTAGTCATGTCGGTATAGCCGGTAACGAACGAGCCGACCACCTAGCATTTTCAACAAAATCCCTCATCTATTTTTCTCCTTTCAAAACTCCTGCTTCAGACTTTCTTCCGATTCACCTCAAACTATTGCGCAATGCCTGGCAAACTAAATGGGACTCTCTACCACCTAACTATGCTACATGGCATAGACACATAGTTCCCTCTATTCCCAAACATCCATGGTTTAAAGACCTCGAGATCTCTAGGCACCTAATTGTATCCTACACTCGTCTTCGAATTGGTCATAACTTACTTCCTCACCATTCTTTTAAATTTAATCTAAACTCTTCCCATCTCTGTACATTACATCATGATGAATCGATATGCGATTTTGATCACATCCTTTTCAATTGCCCTTCTCTCATAACTAGTAGACAACTCCTTTTCTCCTTTCTTTCTTCATTTGGCTATATATCTCCCGATTCTAATCTTCTTCTCAACTCTCGCTTCATCCCAATCATCCGTTCTCTTATCCAATTCATTTATACCGCTGGCTTTCTCATTTAATGTCTCATTCATTGTTTGTTAATATTATGTTTGTTTTTTTTTTGTTTATTCCATTGTAATTGCTTTGCTATAATTATTATTTAATAAAAAGCAAATTAAAATAAAAAAAAAAAAACTCTAGAGTCTAGATAGAATAGAATAGAATAGAGTCTAGACCATTGTCTAAAATTAAGTATCAGTTTGATAGATGAATAATTTTAAAAGATAAGAATACTTATACGAGTTTCTATCTGTAGACACCATATCTTTTTTCTTTGAGGCATTCAATGTTAGTGGTATCAAATCTGTAATAAATTTATTCTGAATTAACGATTATAACTTTTATATTATTCTTATACCTCTCGTTATGATTTAAAATTTAAATTACTACTGTTGCGTTAACAATCACTAAAATCAATGAAATTAGCATTTTTTTTTCTTATGATAAACAAAATTCTTAAATGACATATATAGTCCAAATACCTCATTAATTTGCTTAAAATCCTACAGTCAAAATAGAATTTTAGAGTTTGGTTTTATACTGTGTTATAGAGACGGATTGAAATAATTAAAATATCGAAACATTCATAGAAAAATATGTTTTGTAAGATTTTGTTCGTAAATAAAAATTTAAAATTATAATTATTATAATTAAATTAATTATAAACTAAAACTTGAAATAAATAAATATGTATAGTTCAATATTATGTTTTATTTATAGCTACGTTTAAGTAATTATTAAAATTTATTATTGTTCTTCAGTCTCGCCAAATTTTAATTACATATTGCTGTGTCAATACTTCTAGTGAAAATATTTATTTAATCGAGGTCCTCAATCATTATGTGATCAATAGTTGCGTTTTAGTAATTATATAACTTGATCATTACGTGTAAATGTTAATACGCTAATAAAAATTTGAATGTATTCTAGATATACTTTAAAAATCAAACATCAAAGAATATATCTCATTGATTATTGAATCGTTTTGTTCTATAATTGTATTATTATTACCTTTTTATTTTCTCTACCATATTCTATAATTCAAATGGGTTTAAAACTATTATTTTGTCACGTTTAAGGCGTTTGTAATTATAACAATGTTGTTTAATACGAATACAACGATACATTTTAATCGCTAAAACAGTACGATGGTAGGACGAAACTATTGAACTATTATGGTTTTTCCAACACAACGGCTTATTATTCAAATATGTGACGTTGCACCCGATCGATTGACCATTTAAGCCGACGAACAACCCCACTCGTTCACAATAGCTATAATGTAGCAAGCACACGTGATATGATGTCCGGCACGTGTTATTCGTCGGAAGGACAAAATTAGGAAAGAACACTTCCGCTGGCGGTTTTGTCGTTAGGTACATTATGTAACAGCTACAGATATAAGACTCACAATATTGATGTATTACGCAGTGGAAACAGGAAATCACCAACGCGCCACAATGCATTTAATATACGTCGTACAATGATTATTGTACGACACATTGTTGCGCACACTTATATTACTTGGTAATGAAACTCGCTAAAACAAAACATTTGATTTTAACCAGAATAATTCATACACGTGCCAGTATATTATGATTATATACTAGTGATTTCTTCGGTTTCTCGTTGTAACTTAACAGCGTTATCCCGGGAAACCTTAAAAAGTTTATTATGTTATTATTGTGCGCAGTGTGTAAACACACCGCGGGTCATGAAATTTCGAGTCCGGAGTCAAAACGATATGAAAACATGCGAAAACCAAACTGTTTTTCGTGGAATAAATGTAAAATGTTAAATAGCTTTTATTTTTATTTTTTCTGCTGAAAACTTCTGAGTACAAAAGGGCTAGAAAGTCTATAAAGGAAAAAGAAAGAAAGAACAGAAAAATAAAGGGCGCTCATCTATTAATACACACACACATGTATACGAGTACGTATACGTCATATACATTTGACGAGACTCTTTACACGTGCTACAGCGGGCAGACAGGGCGAACAACACAATAGAAGAAAATTGATATTAATTGGCTTTTATATAATATATCGTGTATTATGTATAGTGAACTGTAGTTGTCAAGTGGTATGTGTTCTCTCGGACGTGGTGATATACAACAGCGTCTGAATGGAAATACATGTATGTATTATTGTGTATAAAGGTACACTTGTATTGGTCAAGAAAACAACAAATTACTATCGGAACTCCGAGCTAACGTGCATCACGGACACGTTCTAAACAACGAACGAACGGTGCGCGTTAATAATAATAAATTACCAAGCGATATGATTCGGTATTCAATAGTGTTTGGAGAATTTGGATCGCGTTAGTATGTATTCGAAACTTCAATATTCGAAATCGAAATAATACCGTTTATTGTTCCTTCAATGATTAACATAATCCCAATTTAAATTTTTTCCTAAGAAGGGTTACACAACGGGGTAACTCTTTTCATCAAGGTATTTTCAGTAAAATTATTAATACTAGCAGGGATAAAATCTATTTAATAATATATGAGGATCTATGGATTCTAGTTGTTGTAAATAGTTTCTTTTGTTTCCAAGGAATTTTATCAATATCATGTTCTACATACTTTTACCAATTAACAAAAATCCAAAACAACTAAGTTTATCCTATAAATCGTACATTTTGATTTAGGAGGGGCATTATTGGAGTGGTTCGTTTTACTAGTTTCCTACTTAATTAATTTACTTATTTATGTTTTATTGCAAATAGTAAACGAATTATTTACTAAAATTTATCTCGATTGTTTTTTTCGCCAAAATGTTGACATTAAAACATACAAGAAATTACGAGACTATATAAACAAAATTATTTGTGTTTAAAACTACAAATAATGATAAGCAATTGTAAATGCTGTATGCTCAAAGTTATATAACAGCGCAAACAATGCTTTTGGAAAGTAACAAAACAATGTAAAGATAATAAAATCGTACATTATATTATTATATAGGTTATCCTACGAATACATATCCATTGGGATACCTCTTGGAAATATGGGGATATACAAATTTTGTTTTTATACGACTCGCAGAGATAAGAACTATAATAACTAATATTTTAATTTAATGGTTATAATTTGGGTAGATAGTTTATTTATTTCTTTATTTATTTATTTACGCTCAAAGCCAAGAGAGTGAACAAGAATTCAATATGTAGTTAACTAGGGATTATGATTAGTAATATAAAAATACATTTTTAAACATTATAATACAGTTTCACTACTAATAGAGGTAATACATAATATAAAAGAGAATATAATGAATATAATTATAAATTCAAATTCAAACGTAAATGACGATGTTTAGATTCAGAATCAAAGTTAAAATCGAAGCTATCGAGGCTATTGCAAACCCGAAGCATACGACTTTTGAGTTCATTATAACTATATGTTTGACTGCGGAATGACTCGTAAAAAACAGTTTTTTATCTCGTATAAAAAGTTGGAATTGACAAATCAATTTTTTCAAGTATTTCGGGACACTGAATACTAAATGTTAATTATGTTTATTAGAAATTTTGTTTTATTAATTTAAAATCATTGAAGATGGCTAGAGTTTATACTATTAGAATATTGACGTTTAAATTTTTTCAATTTTCATTGACCACGTGGTTTTTAATATTATTTTTTTTTTATCTACAGGAAAATTTTTTTGACTTTATCTCTTTTCTTTCTAGCGTATTCAAAACGCTATTATGGCTGTTATTATTACACAATTTTTTTTTTAAAAATACAAATAATAAAATAAACATTTTATTTGTATACAATTTATTACCTTTAAAATATAAAATGTAATGAAAATCTGGTCGTATGAAGTCCTTATCCTTATGAGCCATTTAAGAAACCGAATTCGATTATCCACGTTACCTCAGGGGATATCGCAATGGGCGGGACACGATGTATTTACATGTGTGCACGAAATATTTAAGAAAAATTCTTACTATATGGCAATTATATAGTTATCGACAGGCGCGCGACGCGTATGGCGCCTAGGTGAAAAAATACGATCTCGAACGGTCGCCATACGGTTTATTATCAGAAAATAAAATTGATAATTCATGCATCATGCATATTGTTATTTGTACAAACAGATAATAAAACATTTTATCGAAAACGAAAGAGTATGTCATATTAGAGTTCATACCAAACACAATACGTTTGATCGAACGGAACTTCGTCGACAAACAATCGTTTCCACCTCGTCCTGTTTTGGCTCGTACCAGTCACACGTGTACGTGTGTTAATATACGAACCCAAAATAGCTGGTCGACTGCAAATGCAAGTCATAATAACTCATAATAAGTCTTATGTCTACCGCTGAGGCAACATAAACAGTCGACGGTCGTGGCGACGGCCGAACAATTCTCGCGGCGTAGTAGGTATATGCCATAATCACTTTCTAGTCGTAAGCATACCCAATACCATTCGTACATAAACACATACATATACGGCGCATGTGTTTTCCCCGTTTTCAAAAGTGGGTCATGAGCGACAGCGAGGCATTTTCATTAACCATTGTCGCATATAGCTCTCATTATCGTCATCGTCAGTGTATTATATTACATGCGCCACACGCGCCCGGCTGCAGTTTTATTGGGTATACATTATGTTGCCAATAAATAATAACGATGATATGTGCGTTATATTGTACGAATGACGTAAAAAAAAAAAAAATGTACGTGTATATTTTGTCAGTATAATATATTTCTAAAGTTTGTAATAGGTATGTCGTTTAACTATTGAAACCACGATTTAATTATTCTGTCTAGCAAATATAATTTTTTAAAAGGGCGGTACTCCAAGGTGAGGTAAGATTCCATAGTTGGATGAATGATATTGATGTATTGATATTTTAGACTAGAATAAATTGTACGATTGCTCTCGAAATGCGATCCTGAGTGAAACAGGTCGAGTTGATTTAGTTTTTAGTTCTTAAGATAGTACAGTTTAGTTGAATAAAATTTTCTTAACAAGGTAATTCAAACTTTTAACTTTTGCAAAAAAAAAAAAAAAATAAAAAAACATCTTACATTTGAGAAATCCGAATTTCCTTTAAAAACTATAATGGAAGTACTGAATAAACGATTTTAAGTAATACCATTAATATTTTTAGAATTATAACAAATAGAATTTAATTAAAAAATCATTCAAATATCCAGTTTAATCAACAATTTATTTTGTAAACCTTATAGAACTTTTTTCAATTTTCTAGTAAAGTTTGTTTGATTACAAAGAAAGTCTAATGAAAAATCTTGTAACTAAGTCTAAAATATAATAATTGAAAGCCTTATGAATTTTAACTAGAAAATATAGCGGATTTTTTGATTTTTATTGTTTAGTCGAAATTTAATATTCAAACGGTCGTACAATATTTATGTAATCAAACTCATTTTTTTTCATTAATCAATTATATATATATATATGAGGTACCTTTGTATTTAATTTCAAGACTTTTTGTCCAAAATTATTTTATCGACATTTTTGAAAAAAGCAAAAAAAAATGATTAAAAAAAAATGAAATATTTCAATATGCATCTTATATCCTCATGATTGTTTGGTAGAAATCGTGTATACAGATTAAAAAAAAAACACATTTCATAGCAAAAACCAATATATTCTTTGTTTTCACTTACAATCTAAAATTGTACCTACCTACTACAAGAACATTGTGTTTCCTTAAAGCCATACAATGATTTACAAAGTACAGACACACACTGTGTTACCTCAAAGACCAAATCATATTCAAATATATTTTTTAAAAATGCAAAGATTTTTCTCCTAAATAAATAACTTTCTACGCAGGAAACAACATATTATTCTCGTCTTATCGGTAATCTTGATACCTATGCGTATTTCGTTTTACTATTGTCTATCGATTAGAATACATTAGGTAAAATAAACAGACCTTATTTCATAATCCGAAACTGTAGTTTATCGAAAGATTAAGGAACTGTTGTTGTTGTTATTGTTGTTGTTGTTGTTGTAGTTGTCGTTACACAGGGTCCATATATTAAGTAGACATGCGCTGTAAATAATACGAGAAGGACTAATCCTCATCTGTACAACGACGACTTAAACGGACGAGGAATGCGTTTTTAGATTTATTTGTGTCAGGTACTCAGTAGCGTTTGCGACAACAATCGATTCGAAACGGAATTTGAAGATAATATAATTTCCAATGAATACTAACAAACTGTGTTGTTTCGAATAATATTTACTTCACATTGGACGGTGTACATAAGTGGGAAATTTTTGTTTTATAATGAGCTTTTTTTTTTTTTCACACATCTCGAAAATATGATTTCGGGCTGCAACAGAGTTTGCTTAGTCGCACTGCGTGTACATAATACATACGCCGAAAACAAATCGTTTCGAAGACAACAGCACCGGTAGCAACATGTAGTGAATAGATTTCATAACTGCGTTGTTGCGTGTTTTAACGCGTAAAAAAAGATGACAAAAACAAATGCGCATTTAGTTACGAAGAGCTGTTTGTTTTTTAATATAGTCATCTTTTTAAATTATTAATATATATATCCCACATAATACTAAGCGTAACAGTAAACTTTTCAACGCACGCGTTGTAATAATAATAATATTAATGATAATATAAAACTCGTGTGTACATCTAACTTCGGATGTATTAAAACTGTTTCCACGAACTGTACCGCAGGCCGCAGCAGTTAAGGATAAATTATTGTTTTTTCAAAGAATTTCACTTTCCCAAACAGTTATTACCGCACATAAATATGTACATGAACAACGATATAACGACGTTCTACAAACCTATATTGTTTTCGCATTTTGAATTTTTTTTTTTTTTTTTCAAGGCAAGTTTCTTCTATTTTCGTATATTTGCGCAGTTATGAAACGTACACATACACGGTGCGCTGTTATTTTTTCATAAAATGTACGCGGTACGGCAGTTTTAGCAATGACTAAACCATCACACGACGAGCACGATCAAACGTTTCCAGTGCGAGGTCTCCGTATTATTTTCCGTCACTGGGGTTAAATATACATACCAACCGAACAGAGCATGGCACATGTATAATTTTGACTCGAACTCATCCGTGACAATTGATATGGAAACGCGAATGACGTTGGCCAATAAAATAAAGACCGGACAAATGTAATTGTACACATAGGTGGTATACGAGCGTCTGAGTACAGAGTTCAGTTTCTTTGATGACGACCGCTGTTGCATGTTGTAAATTGTGCACTCTACATACATGCATATGTATATGCGTCGCATTGCTGTTGTGCTGAAAACAAGGTTGAATTATCGGTTTTACGATTTTGCCATCGGAAAGAACGTAATACATCACGGTTGTTACAATGCGATCGCCGAGCGGCAATTATTAGTTTATAAACGAGCCGCTTGGGAAGTTTTTCTATTCCACTGGTTTTAATGCTATAATCGACGCGTGATGTATGTTAGTTGTATAAATACTTAATGGTATTCATACATAAATGTATACCGTACAAACAGTATACCTGATATATATGTATTGAGCATAAAGTTTATTTATCGGCCTTGTGGTTTTTAAGCGTTTCGAAAAAGATAAGCAAGTCAATTTTTTTTTTTTGTCTCCGTCTACCGATAATAATTCATCAAAGTCAATATAGGCTTATACTACAGGTCAACTAGAGAATTTTTGACCTGAGAATACTTAGTGTAGGTCTGTTCGATGATTTTATTTACTATTCGTTTATTAAGATAAATCGAAAATAGATTTTTTTTTTTAACTATCAATTGACATTATAAATAGATAAAACCAATCAATTTTAACAGTACATTATGACCAATTAACGATTAATTGGTTTTGTAATCGCATCCCAAACTAAACTGATTTGTAGCCTGTATATCGTACATAAATAATAATGTATTAAGACAGTGACGAAAAACGCTGTGCGCGCAGACAGTAATTAATTGTAGATAGCAAAACCACAATCGATTTACAACATAAAACATAAACATAACAATAGATTCATAAATGGTAAACAACCATAAAATGGATATAAATTGGTATTATTTATCGTTCAATTGAATATATCATTATATCTTTCTATAATATTTTTCACCAACCTACTACCTACTATTTTAAATAAAATGTTTGAAAAAATTCGCATACAAATAAAATTATAATTTTTGAATTGGAAAAATGCAATTATAATAAATCTTGGATGGCTTCATTCAATTAATCTAGAATTGAATGGATACATTTTTATGAATGGTAGGTACACTTTGCAATATTTTTTATTATATTTATGGTATAGTATAATAAAAATGGTTTTTTTTAAAAAAAAAATTATTCATGCATAATAGTGAAAAAATGTTTATGTACAAATTCTAGACGAATGAGTTTTATAATTACTGTAGGACCTGAATTATATCAATGATCATCGAAAAATATGCATTTTTATAAATGTCCAAGACGACAAGATTTCAATGTAATATAGATAACATATTGTAGTTATATTATCTATTACACAGTAACTGCAGTAGCATAAGAATAATAAAACTCAAACCAAGGAAAAGTAATGGATTGCAGGCACTTTCGTCCTAGGAATAGGCAATGCCTAGGTATTAAAAACGTAACACTGATATAACGAACGCAGAAGTATATGTTATTTTCTTTTTTTCACCTTGAGCCGTATGTAACGTCAAGGCAGCTGCGGTAAGTACACGCATAAGTTTTATAATAACTTTTTTTATTTTTATTTAATTAATACCTCGATAAATAAAAACATTAATTACATTGCAGCTGCACACGATTCGTACAACGTATAAGGATGCAAACAATAATTTCATGTGCGCATTTTTTTTCGAAACGCGTTTACAAGTATTGCACATCAACGAGGACGCAGCGCAGACCTCCAGTTCGAATTGTTTTTTTTTTCCTTGTCAGGAACGACATGATTAGTATGTTATTTATTTATACACTGGTAATTAAACGGTAAAACGGTTTCACCAAGTGCCTATTAAAATTAAACGACGCAGGTGGGTTCCTCGGTACAGTGGTAAATATGTTGTTGTGAAACGTTGCAGTATTGTGCATTATATGCGCATTAACTAACGGGAAAATGAATATTCGATTGTAACAATATCAATGCAACGACGATAGGTCAATATTTCATAAATACCTGTGTAAACATTACGGTCGCGATTATTAGTGTGGTTATTGGATGCGTTCTGTGTTAATTATACGCGCTTAAAGCGTAACTGCAGCGGTTGTAAAAACATATTTATATTTAAGTTTGACCTCAATATCGATTCCGTGCAGAAGAGGTTTTTAGTGTTTCTCAGAAGTAAATCGAAAACAAAATAAACGTACATATCTACGAGTACGCACGTGTCGAATCAAAAGAAAACCTATTCGTCGAATTCGTTGATGCGAGCACGGGCGAATCGTTTTAATCTCAACATTATTATCATGTGGGTGAACGATGGTTTGCAACGAATTATGTTTACATGCTGCGTACACGGTACACCGAATGGTACATAAACACGTAGTACGCTGCAGGTACTGGCCAAAATATACCCAATACTTTTATCAACGTGTTATGTTAATCGAACGCAGGCGGCAGGCGAGAGCGCTCCGAAAACGGTACTTTCATCCCGGGCACGGCGGCAGGGACGTTTAATCGAATCGCTATCGCATTGTTAATAGCAAATTAAAAACCAAATCGAAATCAAAAAAAACAAAAAACCGCGATTTCCATAAAACGCTGAAATAGTACTGTCTCTCTCGTCAGTCGGCGGATCGCGCCGAGCTTATTGCGCTGACACGCAACGTGTTGCGCTACGTAGGCAAACAGTGCGATTGATTTCCAAATGATAAGTGCATGACGTACCGCTCTAAGCGTGTGTAATACGCCGTACACGGTGCAAAAAACGCGCTCCTAGGAAAACGTACCTCGAAGGGTTTACGTTTAAAGGGTTTACGCGACGTTCGCGTCCAAGTGCCGTCACTAACGAGCAGTCACTGCGCGTGTTCACGTTGCCGCGTGGAAGTCGTATCTATTTTTCAACCCGTTATTGTTAATGTTACCGTGTGCTCTGTGTTTTCGCTTCGATCGCGAACGGGTACGGAATGCGCGCGCGCGTTCGCGGTTCGCGCAGAATATTTCGCATCGCGTCGATACATTATTAATACTACGGGTCGGATAACATAAATAATATTGTTGTTACGCGTACGGTATACCGTACAGTTGCGGCCGCCGCATTTTTTATGTATATATATATATTTTTTTTTTTTTCAATTTTTATATTGCGCCGTTATTTGCAGTTACCCGATGGATAAGTCGCCGCGTGTCTGCCACGAGGCGCCTCGGTCGATTACTATTGTTCGATTTGTTTCTACAATGATAATAAAACGAGCTTCCGTGTGTATCGAAAGAAAACAAGTTAGCGATACGAAGCTATTAATAATTCATTCCGTAATGAAAATAGATAAAAATACGCAACTCGGTCGTGGGCGTCGTTGACCCGTGCGTTTAGAAACCGTTTACCCTCTACCCCTCCCTCGATACTACCGATTCGTCAAGTAACCCGCTCGTCCACGTTTCTCCTTTCCAACGTGTCAAACGTTACGTCTGCGACTGTAACTATTGTCATTATAATTATTGAGCTTCTACGGTCATTAGTCATTGGGAGGAACACGAGAAAAAAACAATTGTACAACTCTCATAGATACGTATAGATAAAACCGCGATCGACGACGACGCGAATGATTTTATTTTCACCGGAAAAGCGTTCGACGGTATATACACATGTAGCTGTATATTAGCTGAATTAACCGGCTTCGCACGGAACAGTCGGGACATGGTTTTTAAAAGATTTCTACCTTAAACCATTTAAAGCTTAGTATGGTGTAACTGTTAGTTGTAAAACAAAACGAAATCACAAATTAATCGGTATGGCAGTTTTTGTTGTACGCTAAACTATCCGGTTTTGCATTATGGTCTTCGTCGGTGTTAATATTTTTGAAAATCTCTTCTCATTGCGAGTCTAGACTGTCGAAGAGATACGCTATGACAAAATTTCAAGTTCAAACGATTTGTCGTTATTGAGCTGTAGCGATGATCAGTGAATGAGTGGTTTTCGCTTATTATATATATGGTAAATAGATATACCGTGAGTTCGAAATAAGTGGTATTACTAAATATTTCAGTTGGATGATCTTGTATTGAACTAAAGTTTTCAGAAATGAAAGGGAGAATCAAAATGGATATTTTTTATTAAACAATTTTCGTAGAAAAAGGTTTTTTTCTAATTACAAAATTGGCAAAGTTATAGCAAGTTGAAGTTAAATGTTTACGAATAATCTGTTTTGACGAAATTTTAATTATGTTCAATAATGTCTCCGATATTGTTAAATACTTGTTTGTAGACACAAAATATTTTAAAAAGAAAAACACTTATTAGTTATCGAAAATTATACTAATTTTTGTCATGTATACTTCCAAAATAAGATAAATATTGAAGGAGATAAAATTTACAAAAATGTACACGCTATAAATTTGAAATTAATATTAATTTATTTACGATTAAAGTTTTATCTAAAACATTTTTCAAAGTTTCCGCTTTGATGTTCCAAACATAATTGCAAACGTTTTAAAATTTTTAAATAATTTTGATGTGGCAACATTTATTTGGTCTTATCTCAAATTATTATATGCCAGCTGTATTTTATTTTTTAAATCTTGGACATTAATAGATGGAAACGCATACGTAACAATTTTTAAATGTTCCCATCAAAAAAAGTCTAATGGGGTCAAGTCTGGAGATCTTTCAAGCCATAAAATTACTCCATGGATACCAACCCATCGGTTAGGGAAAATTGCATTTAAATATTGTCGAAAAACCATGGCGTTGTGTGCTGGTACACAATGTTGTTATAAATACATATCGTCCAGTGTGGCTAATGTAACATTTTCTAATATTAATGGTAATTGTTTTACAAGATAATCTAGATATCTTTTACCTATAAGTATTCAGTCATAAAAATGAAGTCCTAAAAGTTTTCCACCGATTAACCTACACCACACATTTATATCCTAGACTTCCTGAAAGTTAGTGTCTCGATAACAGTATGAATTTGCATTATCCCAAAGTCTATGGTTTTGTTAATTCATGATATCGTTATTTGTAAATTTAAACTCGTCAGTCCATAAATTGTACAGGGTATTCTTTATTAGAAATATCAGAAATATTATTTCAATTTTCAAGTTTTTAGTTGGACATATTACAATTTCGTCAAAAAAAATTATTCGTAAACATTAAACTTCAATGTAAAATAGCTTTGCAAATTTTATAATTAGAATTTTTTTTTTTTTTACAAACATGTTTTAAAAATAATATTCTATCCGAATATACAGAAAAAAAATTTGTTGTTGTTAAAGAAAAAAGTAAATTTTATTGCGCATTCACATACTGTCCGAGTCAAACATTTGAAATATTGTCTGAAATTGTGTACTTTGATATTACTTCTTTTCATTTTCTAAAAACCTTATTTCAATACAAAGTTATCCAACTGAAATATTTAGTGATATCTCTTTGCGTGAACATACAGTTCAGAATTAATTAATAGAAACATGATATTATAATATTATAATATATAATATACCTAAGCAAAAACAAAGGAATTAAAAACTAATAACACTATTCATTTTTCTCATGTCAAATATAGTTAAATTCAAAAAAAAATAATTAGGAACTAAGTATTGTTTTGTCATAGTAAATACCATCAATCTGCATGTTTTCGCCTAATATAACTACAATAATTTATCATAGAATTTCAAGACCTTTATTTTTAATGGAAAGATAATTTTGTATAAGTGTTGCCCCTTTCGATCCAGGAATAGTTTGATATTTTTCTTTGTATTCCATCAACTATTGAAAAGCTTTCGTGTAATGTCATATTTCGATATTATAGTTTTTTTATTACCATCACTATAGATGCCAAATGAGTGGATATTAATATTGTTCCATTAGTAACAGTACCATGTTCAATTACACTCAAAATTTGTTTTAACACTCTGCGCGTCATCCTTTGCGAGTTAATATTTTATATTTGGTAAAATAATCTGTGTAATATAATGCAGAAATTACCCAAGTCTCCCGCTTCCCATGAACTGGAACATATAGTAAAATAACATAATTAATTTCTTCTTTAAAAATAGAGATTTCGATTTGGCGTTTTTAAGAATATTTTCTTACAATAATAATTTTTTCAATTTTCGCTTTAATTTGTAAAAAAATGCAAAAATATGTAAAAAAGATTTCGCCATTAGTTTCAAATCATTATGAATCGTAAAGATTACTGACAAAAATCCAAAAATATGAAAAGGAAAACAACTATATATAATTGCATAGAAATCCGCGCTCTAATTATAATAAATAATACTTCCAGTTATGTTTGTTCTCCCAAAAATAAGTCGCCGTAGTAAAACGTGTGTGTATTGCTTAATATGTGCTACGACGAGCGGTATGCGTCGTTGTAGTACATATAATTGCGTAAAAACGTCACTTTTTTTTTCGATTTTAATTTTTCTTTTCAACAAATAACCGTTCACCAGCATTCCTGTAGACCATAATATAATATATGGTAGATACATACTCGGCGGGAAAGGTCCTTGGCACATGTTTACGATTCGGAAAAGAATGGTCGTCATCCGTTAGTCATTTCAATTGCCGTGCCATAAAAAAGAGCTTTTAGAATTATTTTATTACCCACGGACATATCACACGTGTGTTATACCTGTTTGTGCCCGAGTGATGTGATCCGTACTTCGTGTTGCTATTATTGTTCGCGTCATTTATTGTAATATAACGTGCGTTTTATGTGTACTTTAACGTATACCGCAAAAATCGAAATAATTTTTTACCGTTTTATTTCGAAAAGAATAAAAATAAAAAACAGTAAACACATTTAATTTGAAACAAATATGAGGAAATAAATAAATTTCATGTTGCAGCGCAAAAAGAAACGCCTAAACTATCATATTTTTTCTAACCAAAATGATAGCGATGTAGAATTATAAAACAAGAAAATACGAAAACACGTGCGCTTTGATTACCGATAAGTCTTTCTTCTGTGATGATGACGGCGGCGGTGGGTGTGCACCGCGGTTTTTATTACGTGTTCGATTAGAGACCTGCTGGGCGATTTTTTTAAAGGCAGCAACAGACTTGTAATTCAGATACGCACTTCAACCATTGGTTTATTTTATTTTATATTTGTTTGTGCAACCGCAAGTTTTTAACGAGTCACTTAAAACAAACACATGCAGTGGTATTACGATATAATAGTATTTATAATGAAAAATACTCGTGTACTCGGGGTAATTTATGAACTACAAATCGGCCAATACCTATGAAGGTTACCATGTATACTAATAATAATTTTTTATCATTTAGATATGAATCATGGTTATTTGGTTTCGCACACGTTGTTTTCAAGTTTCTGTTTTTATGTTTAAAATGCTAGACGTCGATGATGATATTTTCATAAACTGACGAATTAAATGATGTGAAAATAAAACCCAACAAACATATTGTTATATTAATCAGCTTTTAGTTGGGGCTTAAAGAATATCACGTCCATACATTTTGTTCGTTATTATGATTTTTAAAATTTTTTATATCAATTTCGAAGACTTTGTCCTGATGAATTTTTCAATTTTTGTTTTTAATATTTTTCTACTGACTACTACGTCGAATAGTTGGAAAGATATTTAGAAATTATTTCATATAAACTATGACAGAAGTAGTAAGAAAAAACGTAACAAAAGTATATTTGTAGACAGATTTTTAAAACTGTTTTCAAAATAATTATTCACGCCCTATCGCTACCGAAAGTTCTAAGCGAAAAAAATCTGTCTTATCGAGCGAATTGCAAAATCCAACCTTAATGGTTGAAAAAAAATCCTTTATATTGTGTAATAAAAATAAAATTATATAGTTAAACCAAAATCAAGTACATAATCTAATAGAATAATATGTATTGGAATCAATTATGAACACGTTATTGTACTAGCATTATGGCATTCCATACACTAAAAACATTATCAGAACTCAAGTTCACCAACAATTAATAAAAATTGAATACTTGCTACAAGATATATCAACATCTTAAGGTTCAACCGATTAAACTAAAAGTATGTTAACTACAAAAAACAATAATATTTGGAAATTCATGTTTTTTTTTTTTTAGGATACTGTAAAATAATATATTATTAACAAAAATAATTTTTGTTATTCTTACTACCAATTTGATTTATAAAATCGATCTATTTTAATTGGCCTATTTATAGAAAATGTGTTTTAATAAATTTAATAAATTTCGGGATACTTAGGTTTTAATACTGCAATAACCTTGATATTGATAAACACTTTTAAAACGTAATATTTTTAGTGTAATGGAGTAACGGTGTATGTGTTGCCCGGATAATGTCAACAACATTAGCTATGAATTTTGGAAAAAAATGTGTAATTCTTTGCTTATAAACACGAAATGTCTACATCATTGAGATAATGTTGACATTAGCCAATCAATAGTGCATGTTGTTAAAAGTTATTCATTAAAAATTATGGTTTGTTAGCACTATGTAAGCTAGGTTCAGCACTTATGCTGTTAAGTTTTTCACTAGTTGAGTTAATGAGTAGCACAATAATAATGCACCAATCCGCCGATTTACTATATTAATAACTTATCTTAATGGAAAAATTAAAGATTAGTGGATCTACAGTACTCACCACAGTTGGACGATATTTTTGTTATAATTGTAGGTACTATGCAATACACGACGATGGTGTGTTGTTAGATTGTTTTCACATGGTCGCATGCATATTTTATTCAAGTATTTTAAAGAAATTTAATTTTTTAATCGTATAGAAATTAAAAGATAATTCTTCGTTTTTGTCCGATGAAAAATATTTAAATATAATAATTGCACTGAAAAGCGGCAATAAATCTCGTAATTTAGATAAATTTAAAATAATTAATATTGGAGGAGAAGATAAACTAATAGTACCCGTCGTATAAAGTAATACACTTTTACTATATTACGTAAAAAATAACGATTTATATGATATACTAAATGAGATACAGATTAATATTGAACATATAATCATTGAATAATGGCAGTAGTAGAAGTACGCCATATTAAAATAAATAATTGTAGGACTGATGAGAATAACAATTAAATAATTAAATCATAGCAATTTATGGTTAAAATTCAAAGATCCTTGTCTTATTTCATATTATTCAAATGTTAACACTACCCGTAACATATATCAGTCATTCGATATTACGAAATGTCAACGTTGTCTAATAGTCTTAGTTATATTTATCTATACCTACATACCTACTATTTATGCTTTTACAAGTAAAATATATTTGCGCGAAAACATATAATTTACTTGTATTTGCCCGAAAACATAAAATATATGCAACACGAAATTTTACTAGAACTACGAAACGTGAAGGTAGAACTTAAATAAATGTAGCAAAAATAACAGACCATTATTAGGCATCAAACGGTCTACTTCTCCAATCAAATGCTCTGATAGTGATTAGTTATTACCTTATAGGAATCCATCATCAATAAGCCGTTTCGGAGAAATAATATATGATCGGTGTGGAACTTTGAACTTTGAGCGAACTTTGATCGAACGCACACAATGTATAGGTCTTTGTAAGAAACACCACAAAAACAGTATATTGTGCAAAACCGGAGAAAACAAGAACAATAATAACAATGGTATTTGTCGACAAACATTACTGAAGTGCGAAGTTGTAATTCCGGCTGATTGTCTATACGAGTACATGTTAATATAAAAAACGTAATTTAAATAGAGAAAATGTAAATATTTTCAAACTTTAAATCGATTTGATTTTGGTAACATTTGTTATGAATCCATGAAATAAAAAACCATATGTGTGTGAGTTTCGTATGTATTTTCTAGTAGAATATGTCATCACATAGTATCATAATATTAGTTTTTAAATCAAAGAATCGTATTATCTGTACTTTGGTTCTCTAATCAAATTTTAAATGAAATAAGCATATACGGCTATGAAAACTATTATCAACGCGTATTATGTAAATTCAATTATCATTTTATACGACATAATAAAAAAAAAAAGTTCTTCTCTCAATTTTGAACCTTAAATGAAAAAAAGCTGATATAGGCAAATTGTTTTCACAGACTATAAAATCAATAAATGCACCATCATCATCTAAAGGCTGCGCGTTGTCGTGATAGCAATATGTCTCTGTCGTTTGCCACGTTTCTCAGTTATGAATAGGATGTTACATCCATGAGGTGTTTAAGGTTTTGGAAATATGATATTCTTGAGCATCGTTTTGATCATTTCCCCGAGATATTTCCGAGCTCTTTGCAAATCAGATATGTCTAAACAAGTGTCCTATTAATTTCGTTTTACGTTTTTAATATGTGTCACACTATATCCTTTTTATCTTGTACGTCTTTTATTATTTGTTCGTTTTGTTTTTCTTTCGACCCGTGTTGTTTTATTAATTTTTCTCCAGATTTAAATTTCCGTCGCTTCTTAACTGTCTCATTCGCTTTTCCTGATGGTCCAGATTTCACGTCCATAAAAAAAAAAACGCTTGTTTTAATGTATTTTTTCTTAGTTTCGATGTTGATGTTGTGTGATTAAACCACCATTGATTTGAAAATAAGATTTCGAGTAAAGGAGAATAAGGAAATCAGCCACTATTTTTAAAGATAGTATACATTATTATTTATTGAAGTAAGTACTTATTAATTTCATTAACAAGTGGGTTGCAACCAATTTTTACGAAAAAAAATGTTAGTATTAATATAACGTTTCGACTATGACTTACATACTTTAATAGTAATAAAAATAATTAACAAATAAGGATAACGATTAAAATACGCATATAATGCTTGTATAAGGTATACTGTTTATAGTTCAAATCCTTATAGTTAAAATTTTAGACAAAAAAAAAAAAAATAACTATAGCATTTTAATCAAAATTCATGTAAATATTCGTGTCATTAAATTTTCTGATGCTTATAACAATTTTTTGAAACTTGCTGGCTAACATTTTTTATATTGACTATCATGAGTATTTTTTAAAAAATTTCACATCTAAATTGTAATTATTAAATACAACAATTGACATTTTTATAAATTTTAATGACAAAAATTTTTCAGATTTGCATGATATTAGTCAAATTTTGTTAACATTTGTGGCATTTAAAAAATTACCTCCCGTATGAAACAATTAAAAAAAATACGGAACCGTAAATTCTTCCATTTGATGATTTTATTTGTCTAGACGAACACAAAAAAACACATCATGTTTTAATCATGATATAATTTAAAATCTAAAATATTTTATGATTTTTAATTTATCTTTAAAACAGTACACAATTTGCTAATAAATATAAATAAATGATAAACATAGTAAACGTTTAGAAGTAAAAACACTAAAGATATACATAAGAATTAAATCTTCAAATCATTATAAGGCTTTATTTTCATACAAAAAAATGCTTGGAATTTATTTGTAAAAAATAAAATTTCATCATCGAACGTTGCTATTAACATCCGAATAACATTAAAAATAATCTAATCATTATATATCTATTAGTCTATAGCAGATGACTCCATAATTCAATTATTATTAATATTATTTTTTCTTTTTTTTATCTTTTATTATACTTATAAATAGTCAATAACTAATGATAAAACATTTAAAATACATGTCAACAAATTATAATTGGTGACTCAATAATTTAAATAAACAATACTTGTTTAAAAACTGTATTAGCTCGCCATAACTGAAGAAAAAATAACATGAGCATTATTACGCAGTTATAATATGCCTTATCTAATTTAATGACATCGGTGGCAATGCAAAAGAAACACTATATTATGCTACATGCAGAAAAATGGAGTAACAACTTAGATTTCTCTCATTAAATGTGTACTCTAAAAAAATAACGAAATATGTATGTTATTGACAAAAGAATGTCGGTTAACGTGATCTCATTCCGATTTTATGAAGCATAGTTTTTTTTTTCTTATTAGTAAGATAGATTCTTTTTATCATCGTTATAATGTATTTTCACAATATATACAAATAAAATATACAACACACTGTAGAGCTTTTAGTTTGAGTTTAAAAAATCAAAATTGTTAAGGATTTTGGTATTGTGAGAATAATATCTACTAAACAACAATAACATAATTGAGATATTATTTACAAAATGCATAAATTTTAAAAATTAATACGCAAAAATCAAATAAAATAATTATCAAATGTTTAACGAACTAATAACGTAATAGAATAAATTAAAAATTAGTAAATTGTTTATATTCTTAAATTTATATAAAAATAAATAGTTGATAAGTATATAATAGTTGATATATATAAATTAATATTTAGTCTGAAGTATGGTGTTATTATATTTGTAAGGTACGGTTTTGAATTAAAAATTCGCCATCAAGTTGATATATAGATACAAAATCAATAAGTTTAGATAAAAGAACCGCGATTTTATTGACTTCGCATTTATCTGTTAATGAATTTCTAATTCTAAATCGGTCGTACATTACAAATACAATAATACTTCAGGTTAAGCTTTTATTTATTTTCATACATAAACTATTAATTTTATATATTGTACTCCTCCAATAATCAGTCCCTTAAAAGTCGATGTCCTACGTCAATCAATTAATTGCTCATTAAAAATTATTAATCTAATCCAAGTACGGCGTTCCGCAACCTTTTTTTTTCATATTTATTTTCGTTTTCGTTTTTAGAGACCTATGGCATTAAACAGAATAAAAATGATTTGTCGTCGTGAAATGCACACATCATACATAGTGTTTTTTGTGTGTGTCAATGTTTGTTTTCCAGTTGCCTAGTATGAGCAGTTTTAATCGATTCGTAGCGGAATGATGTTTTCACTCGAGGTACGACTTACGGAACAATTCAGGTGTTTATTACTCGATCGAATTAGAGGTTTGAGATTTGGAAATGTTTTGAAATCGAACAGGGTTGCTTTTGGGTTGATCCAATCGGTGTCCGTTGGTCACAACCATCACTCTTTTACGTACCGGCGATCTTAGGTTACGTAATCCAAGATCAATCGAGAACATATAAAATTGTCGGTTGCCGTTCGTTTTGAAACTGCATTAAAACGCGTGGATATTTTATCCCGCCTAACGTGGTGTATAGGTACTAAACGACGATATTTCAATAAATCACTGGCGAGCGATGTAGCTAAATGTCCCCAACACCAGTGCCGGTCGTCACAGAACAACCCGTAGATTTTTTTTTTTCGCCTCCTATCCAACGGTGCATCGTTACGTTTTTCAAGCGCACACATGTACACAGTCGCACGCGTTTCAGCTGTTGTTTACGCACGGCCGGTGTACATGTTTTTTAGGTGTACACGTGAACATCCAACACATACAAATATCGCACACACGCACGCATAATAATAATAAAAACAACATTAATAATAACGAGATACGCTCGCGGTGCACGTACTTTGGATACTTTGGCCGTCCACTCGGCGTCTAGCGCACAATAATGAATGATTATTGTTGTTTTTTCGTGTTCGTCACGAATTCTTCACTCGTTCGCGTGGTTTTTTTTTCGCGTTGCTCGAACGGCAATAACGTACCACTCGCAATAATAATGCAAACTAAAGGTTAGGCCAGGTTAGGCTTTCGAACGCACGTGTACGTTCAGGCCGCGTGTACACACGTCGAATCGTGTCACCGCGAATTCCGTCTGCACGCGTATCTAACGTAATGTGTAATATGTGCACCGTTGACGCGTGCACTTCGCGTTCAATTCCGCGTGGACGGCGCCACAAAGGAGGAAGTTTTTAGCGGTAATACTACGTTTTTCCTCCGTCCTTGGTTTTCGTCCAATGACATATTGCTTACCGGACGCTGTAACTCGTTTTCGACGAGTAAGGGTCTCGGGCAGTTCTGTCAACCCGAATTTGTTCACGTTTTCCCACAAAACGTTCGAACGAGTTGACACGACTTCAACGACCACTACTTTTTTTCTTTTTTTTTCAAGTCATACTTTCTGCGTGGAAATTAAACCGTTGTACCGGTGTTGTACGGGTTCGATTCGAATTCGTAGACGATGAAAGCTTTGGATCCAGTTCAAATCAAAAACCTACATTCCATGTTCTGTCATTCTTTATTGTTGGATACACGGTGTGCACCTGTATAATTTACGATTTACGACGTATACAGCGAAAGTAAAAGCCTTGAAGTATATGAACCGATGCAAACGAAAGGAAAAAAAACTTCGCAGTTGGATGTCAGCCTTTAACCTCTAGATACCAATAAAATATCATTGTTTTCGGGCATTCGAAAGCTATACACGAAATGAATACTATTTGTAATGTTTTCGATGTTTTGATAGCGGAGGGTTAACGCTGCGAAGTATACAACAGACTATCAATCTTCGCACTAGTAAACTACACTGTTTAATCAATTAAAATAAACGATTAAATAACATTAAATTACAGTTTTCTGATTAAATGTTTATATTAAGCCAACTCGTTTTAATATCATATAATTAACTCATTATCTTGTTACAGAAATATAGACAGTTTTTAATTCCATTTTTATTTGAAAAATATCGAAATCAAAAAACGATTTTTACCAAAGCAATGTAAAAGATAAAAATAATTTAAGATTTTTTTTTACATTAATTTAAAATTATTTTCAGTATTTTTCAGGTAACTACTATTATGTTTTTAATTAAAATACTTAAATATACTTCTATTTTTCGGAAATACTTTCTGACACCACATTACACGTACTCGTATATTAACTATACGCGAATTTTCAGACACGAGTTTTTTAATCGATTCAAAAGAAATTTATCTACTGAAAAACATTAAATCGAAGGTAAAATCAATAATTTTCTCGCTCCACAATTTAACGCTAGAAATATCAAAATATATGAAATACTGAATGCGGTATAATTGGTAATGTCGTATGATGGTTGATTATGTTACCATGTTTTCGGTTTTACAACAACTGGTATTCCGTTTATATATCACTCGAATATAATAGTAATTATTCGGTGAAAAACGAACAATTTTTAAACTCGGCAAAATTTTTAAAATACACATCGGCAATAAGCTTTGTCTGTATAATATTACATAATAGACTATATAATGATGTTTTGCTCGTTCGTACACAGTTGTTTTCGTGTGTTAACAACATATTATATTGAAAAATTATGAGCCAAATATGATCACAAGAAAAATATGATTAATAAATACGACACGTAAAAGTCTTTATAACGAATAATAACATTGATTTTACTCGCAATCTTTATGGACGCGAGACGCGTGTTGTGTTTAATTACAATAATAATAACCAAACATTTAATTGTTTTAATGAATCGGTTTAAGATAAACGCCAACAGTGAATCGATATTGATATTTGTAACCGATATCAAACGTAATGTGGAAAATACTAGCGGTGTTAATTTTCAACCTATCGCATACGAAAATATACCGTATGGACGTATTCTGAAAATATCATATTTAGTGTGTGTGTGGATTTACACGGGAATGTGAAACTTGTGTGGCGTACATCTCTACCTGGAAATTGTGTTAACGTTATTTATAATCGATGAGTTGAAGTGTAATTTTTTTTTAATAAAATAGTAACAAATTCATTTTGTTTCAGTGGTGAAGCAAATCTGCAAATAGATTTCAGTCAGAGGATAGTGTTTCGTATACGAATTAGTCACCGGTACTCACTCGTATCCAATACCTAAATGCATACAAACATGAAACGACACTAGTAGCGATGTGGTCTTTTTTTATTTTCGATTACTCACAGTTACTGTTAACATCTACTAACTTAACATAACTGCTAAACTCATTTGAGTGTTATTAATTACTGTTAATATTATTAATATAAATGACCACAATTTTGATCATAAAATGTATTTAAAATATTTAAAATAAAGCATTTAATGCCGACTTTTAATGGTATTGCATTTATAATATTAGCTACGATGCTAAGAATTTTAAATTATTAAATTATACAGGGGCGTTGAAGACGTAAAAGTATAAAGCATTTTATTCTCTTTACTGTAAAATATACTATTAAGTGTTAAGAATGTATATTTCCCCTTAAAACAATATTTATGTAAATATTTTTTGGAAATAAACTTGTTTTCCCTTTCTATTTAATATACATAATCTTTTAAAATAGAAGAATAATAAGAGTATTTGATAAATGATAATGGAATATAAGTAGTACGAGACAACGATGAAGAAACTGCTAACCAACCATTTTTATCCTGGGAAAACTTATAAAAAAAAATTCAAAAAATTCATATTACCCATACTAAATAATATTTAACATAATGTTCAAATTGAATACTTCCATATATTGAATATATTATAATAGCTTGAAGTACTTCTTTATTGCTTCGTGCGATATGTAATAATTAGTATATTCTACTATTATTAGATAAATGGATAGACTCAATAAATATAAATAATATATTGTATTATATTTTAATTAACTGTATTATAATATAATACAATTAATAATATTATTATTTTTATATAATAAATAAGTTAAATTACTCAAAACATCTAACGTAAATTATAGAAAATTAGATACCATTGGTACCAGTTATTAATACACGGAACTTTCATTAAAACACTCACCCCTATTTTTAACCATGCAACTACATACATATAAATACGTTTATGTTGCTATTGCAGACAACATGTTGACATATAAATCATGAAAAATCGAAAATAAACAAATAACAAAATTATGAAAACCAAAATTAGTATAAAAAATTATTTTCTTCCAAATTTCTTACATTGAGACCTATAATTTTACCAAGATCTACAATAATTGTTAGAAAAATAACAACAAATAGCACAGGTTAAATTTCTAACATTTCAAATGAAATAATGAATTGACGTAATATACGAGGGAAGGGGAGGAATCTAAATTAATAAATTCTATACAGAAATAAATAAATAAATAAATGCTTATTCTTGAGTTTTATTATATTTGTAACGTACAATCGGATTCGAGTTAAAAATCCATCATCAGGTAAATAAAATAATAAGGTCAATAAAATCGCAATTTTAAATTTGAACATTTTTAATTCGAAACCGGTTGTGCATTATAAATATAATAATACTTCAGAATAAGTATCTATTTATTTATTTCTGAATATAAAATATTTATTTATAAATAAACTTACGACTGAAACCATTTACTAATGTTTTATATTTTATTTTTTATTATTTTATAATTTAATTACTATTTTAAATTATTATCAGTGTTCGAAATGGAAAATGGTCCGGAACGGCGTTCTGGTTCGTAATATTAGCTTATGCGTTCGTTCCGGTTGGTTAAAATAAGAATTTTAAAGTTCCGGTTTGGAAAAATATTGAAAAAAAAATGCGATTTGGTAAGATGTTTCTGACAGTATCACTATCAAGAGGATTAAAATAATCAAATTTCCTTTCGACAAAAATATAATACAATGTAGAAGTTCTATTTCTATAGAAGTCCTAGAAACTTGTCATTTATAATGTTGCTAATTAAGTTACTGGAATAAATTATTTTAAAATATTTATAGACAAATTGTGTTCTTAACATCATCAATTGCCAAAAATGTTAAATTATTAAGACAAGTTACTAAATACATTTTAAAAAATAGAAAGAATTTTATCTTCAATGAGTTGCGACTAGTAAATGGACCATAAATACTGTCGTAAATAATAATTTTTCGGTTTTTTATACAGTTTTTTAATCAACTTCGATGGTTTTAACTAAACATTTTATAGAAAGAAGCAAATACAACGGGTTAAAATTAATGATCTCCAGCGTTGAATTTCATTAGTAATCCTAATACAATGGCAGACGCTTTAGATGAACTAGGAGATTTATCACTTGTCACTTTTTTAGAAGCCGATAAAGTTATTAGACGGCAATAAGAGTATTTGATTCGGTGGTAAGCTATCCATAAACTACATAAATTAGCCGGCGATTTACAAAATATTGAATTTAATATTTATAAAAATGGGAAGGCAAAACAAATCAATATAAGCAAATTTTCATGTTATTGAAATTATTATTGAATATATAGGATTAGGATATAATTTAAGAAATCCGATGATAACAACTAATTCATCACGTGTAAGGAGTCAAAATGAAAAAATATCAAGAGGAAAACATATATAATTATACAGGTACATACGATAGTCTTAGTATACAAGATAAAAGTTACTTTTTAAAATGGTGAAATAAAAAAATACTCAATTTAGGTATGATAAAATACCGTCTTTTGTTTCGTCACTTTCAATTAAATAGAAGAAATTGTATTTCTGGGGTTTTTTGAATATACAAATTGAAAGGAGAATAAGAAGGTATTTTAAAACCGCAGTTATTTTACCAATTTCTACAAGTGAGTGCGATCCAAATTTCAGCTCAGTGAATGAAATTATAATTACATCAGATCTTCGTTAAATATTTGTACAGACCCTGCTCGTGATTAGTCAATGGTTGACGTTCTGCTGATAGCATTGCAAGTCGTAAACATGAAAAAAAAAGTCAAAAAATACGCAGCATTATGGAAATTATTATAATCTATTAAATTTCAACTGTACAACTGCATTTTTTTTAAGCTTAACATTTTTCATATTATTTATTTATTATTTAACTAGTTATATTATACTGCGGAAAAAACATTAATTAAAATAATTAAAATTTAAAATTTATATTATCATCCACATATTAATCTCATGAGCGTTCCGGTTCGTTGAACTTCCCATGAAAAGCACTGAGTTGTATTGTATAAATAAATATATACCAAGTAAATGTTTGAGGGGGATGAGGGCGCATTGTAGCTATTGTATAGCAATATAAACTGTTATTAATGAAAAAAATTCAAAAACCGTTCCGAATGACGACGTTTCAAACAGACATTTGGACGCGTATTCAGCTTGACGCGCGGTTTATATCTATACTCTATATGGTAGCTAGTGATGGAAATGAAATCCGGATTCTTCGAAAATCCACCAAATCCGGATTTCGGATTTCGGATTTCAGGCTAGAAAATCCGAGATTTGAGTTTATCATTGCAAATTTCTGTATTATATTCATACCACCACGTTTTAGTTGTTTTTTTAATTCTCGGACAAAATGATGGTGGTCTAAATAAGATATCTCAATAATTAAAAAAAACATTTCAAGTTTCACGTACCATTATTTTTGGAGATACTTATAACAACTAAAATGTGTTTTATAATATCCTACTTAAAAATTTAATATTACACAAAAACTTGTAAATGAAATTCTTAATCGGGTTTGACAGTTGTATTATAATTAAAATACCTGATATCAATATCTACTATCGTACAAAGGAAAAACTCACTTATTGGTTTATAAAGCTTGTAGACTTTTATAGTAGGCTTTTAAGTTTAAACTCTAACTTTTTGCGATAATATGGTGAACATTTATGTATTGTAGCAAGATATACATGTTCACTGCACAGTACTCGATAAACACAAATTCCACTAGGCACAAACAACAACTATTTCTAGTTCTTTATTATGATATAATAATAAACTAATATATAATTAATATAATTTAATTTTAAAAATATTTAATTATTTTGTATTTACTATAAATGATTTTTAAAAGAATACTAATTTAATGTTTTCAAATATATTTTAAAACAATAAATTAGTATTCTATTCTAAATTCTAAATTAGTATACGAAATCCGGATTCAATGCAAAATCCGGATTTCCTGAATTTCTGAAATCCGGGTATACAGTAAAATCCGGAATTCGGATTTCAAACTTTAGTGAATCCGGATTTTTCCCATCGCTAATGGTAGTTATATAATTTTACAATTGCGGTGGCGCCTTGCTGCTTCTGCTACAACAATTTGTTTCATCGCTACCCCACGCTGTCGTCGATCGAATGACGATTGAAAACCGGGAAAAACAATATGCTTCCAAGTGCAGTTTAGTAATTCAGTACAATTACAATGTTTTTTTTCCTCCACATCCATTATTTTTATTACGAATCCCAAGTGGATCGCGTTAACGATAGAAATTCGATGGTGACGGATGGCTATAGCGACGGCATAGCGATTTTCCAAAGTTAAATACTAATAATCAAGTCTTGTCCAGATCGAGCGAAGAATATACATAATAATACAATAATGTTACATAATGTGAATATATCACAAAATGTTTTTGTACACTCGTATAATGTTTGTGTGTACGTATGCGTCGACAAAACAACACCGGGAAAACTGTTTTTATTGTTATGCAATATGTGTAGTTTAAAAGTTGTTCTGAGCTGTTATTGTTAAAGATTAATAAGAAACAAAAATACGAGTCGTTTAAAAAAAAAAATAAAAAATAAAAAAGTTTATGAAAAATCCGCTTGTGCAATATGCATAACACGGAAATATCAATTTTCTCGGTGATGTCTTTTAAATGTATTATTACACGTGAATAATTATTATTATCAGCTTAGGTCGACGTCGATTTTATTCAATAATAGATAGGAACCGTTGGGTTATCAATAATATGTTATGTACTATAGTTTAATGGTTGTTTATTTTGTTTCAAGCGTGCCTGCAATAAATGTATTAGAATTAGAGTATAAAATTACTGAGTCAATTACCGAGATATTTTACCATACCCTACACTAATAATGTTCATTCTAAAAATAAACCTACAACAATAAATAGCTAAATAATTATTAATGTAATAATATTATAAATGAAAAACTTCTTCTACTTCAGTTAAATGGTAAAATTAAAGGATCCAATGTATACGAGTATATTCAATATTGATACTCAAAACCTAAAATTCAAGTGTTTATTTGAGAATAGTTTAAAATCAATAACAGCAATTTCCAATGATATATTAATATGAAGTATGCTTCTTAAAATATAAATGTAAAATTAAACTTTAAATTGTAACATAAAAAATGTGCTAAAACTTTTTGTAACAAAGATAAAATAAATTATATAAATATCACAGATTAAATTTAAAACATAATTTCAAAATTAAATAATTAATTAATAGTAGGCAGTAGCAAAGTATAAAAATTAAATTAATTAATTAACATTTAATATAAATTAGTTATAGTTATGATTTAGGAAAAAAATACTTTCATGATTGGAATATTAAAATAAATAAATGGGGATGAAAGGAATATTTTCTGTAGCCTAAATTAAAGTTTATGTCTCGTTATTTATATTATTATTTTTTTATAATCAAATTTGTCCAATTGGTCAGGTATTACTAAGAAATTACTGTCACGTAAAATATTATTAATTAAAAAATAGGAAGTTTCTTTTTAGCTATAAGCTACTAAGCTGTTTGACGGATATATATTTCTCTAGACCTTTTTTAAGAAAAAGAAAATATTTATTACTGGCTTTTAGAAAATATATGTATTTTGTTTTTGATTTTTATTAATATATATGGGCTATTTATTTTAAAATACATCGATTTAAATTAAAATATAAAATATAAATACGTGTGCCGTAATTGTTAGTTATCAACAAAATAATATTTCAATGATTTATATGCTTTCTCTGAGTAAATTAAATTGGTTAAAGAAGAGTAAAATCTCGTTCAATCATTGAATTTGATATCGTATTATATAATTTGAACAATGGAAAATAAGAAAATTATGAGAATTTATTTTTATCAAAAGTATATAGTAGGTACATCATATTTCAAGGCATAACGATGACGCGGTCGTGGTAATATTTTTCCAGCAATGCGTCGGGAGAGCAGATTACATGCATTTTGTGTATACGGTTCTAGAATTTCTTCAAACAATATCTACGATTATTTCTGAATTCTGGTCACTTGATAAATTTT
Source organism: Sipha maydis (assembly GCA_034509805.1). Taxonomy (NCBI): domain Eukaryota; kingdom Metazoa; phylum Arthropoda; class Insecta; order Hemiptera; family Aphididae; genus Sipha; species Sipha maydis. The sequence continues at coordinate 52,070 of JASXSY010002339.1, read as the reverse complement.
ACGAACCTTTTTGGATTATTTTTTGGTAATCGAAAAATCACGAGGTAGTATAATATAATGTAATATTATAGTATAATATAATATAGTTAAATATAATATAATACAATTATATATTAGTAAGTCAAAGTAAAACCAAACATAATAATATCATTGAATTACTACTAGCATATGGCTTTATTTAATCAGAAAAAACAACACACAATATATTTATAAGAAAAGTAATAAAGAATAAAACCAAATATAAACGATATGGATATATATAAAATAAACAACAAATAGATAACTAAAAAATACATAGACAACACAACAACAATAAAAATTACACCACCCGCTAACCATAAGTTTTCATAATCTTATTTTATTTTGATTATACGGGCTGAGCCCTTTATAACATACACCATTAGAGGTAACCAATGTAACCAATGATATTCAATCAAGATAGTTTATAATATAGAAGTAATACATAATTCAATTAATAATAAATCGTTAAAGGCAGGGTCTGCAATGAAGTTTGACATAATACGTCTTACAGGTTCATTAACCATATAGTTGGTAGAGGCGTGAGGGCATAAAAAGAGACAATGGAATGAGATGTAAGTACAGTGGAACTTAGAAGCAGATAAGAGAAAGTAGGACAGGAATTATTCCTGGTGGGTTATTAAGCAATAACGTTTATTATAAACGTTATAGCTTAATACCCACCAAGTAATTTAATACTAGTGATATGTCGACGTTCAGTTAAAGAAATCGAACCAAAGTAAATAGCAGGTGGCGTATAGTCATTGATTACACGAGGGACTTTTAGAATAAAGATAGCAAAAGGTAAAAATCTGGGTAGAACACGTTAGAGCTGTTTTGCATTTTCAGCAACATGTGGATCCTAGACTATCGCCCAATATTCTAAAATGAAACACACAAATACACAGAAAAGTGTTAATCGATAATTGTAATCGAAAGTCTTTTGATAATCGCATGATAAAACCAAGAGTTAATTCAATGTTAGTACCAAGGTCCATAACGCAGTTGACAGTGCAGGAAATAGCATTAACATTTAGGAGATATTGGGATAAAAGTGGAGAGTGGGGCCTAGTGAAGGTCCTAAAAAAAAACAATTCAAATCACATTGAAGATTTGTGCAATCGTCTATAGTCCGCGCAACGAAAACTGGCCGGTGACTGGCGCGACTCTAGTGACAATTTTCAATTAGTGGTCATTAAACTAACAAAATCAACAGTATACACTATCCACCTGTTACGATCCCTCTATACAATACATTCCAGTTCTCCAGCTAAAACTGGTTTTCAACATCGCATAAAAACACATGCCGTGCACCTATTGTTAGGGTTACCATACGTCCGGATTTTGTCCGGACAGTCCGGATTTCAAACACCTGTCCGGATTGGCGTCCGGATTTTAAAAATGTGCAGATTTTACAAAGGTAACCGTTTAACGTGGTTTTATTGATACAAAAAGTTATTAGGTGACAGATTTTATTACACATGATTAATATTATTAATTATATTATTATTATTATTATTTATTATTTAATTAATATTATTAATTTTACTAACATATTTAACCTAATAACTCTAATGTAGACATTTTATTCATAGATTTAAATAAAATTGTATTAATGAAAGAACAATATTATTATCTTAAATCCCCCCCCTGAAACGGAACTGATGTCCGGATTTAGTCTAAAAAAATTATGGTAACCCTACCAATTGTGTAAACATCACAGTGGCGACGCGTAGTTTGAGAACCCATGGTTAACGGCACGTTCATGGTGGGCGGGTTTCGGGGGTAACCGGCCAGTTTTCGTTGCGTGGACTATAGTGTGAATGCGTGTAAATAGAATTAGATGTTGTTAGCAAAGTAAAGAAAGTAAAAATTATATAAAACACGATTGAGGTTGTTAATAGTAAAATGTGAAAACCGTGTTGGCGATAGAGCCACATCTGATGAAGCCAGAAACAAATGAGACAAAGAATAAAGAACATAACACACAAAACCAATCGTTTCGCTGGCGATTAATAATATCCAACCAATGTTAATTTTATAAAGTCTGATTTTATTATTAAAAAATAAAATATAATTAACAGTAGCATTAATTATAAATACTTTAATATAAATAGTTATAGTTAATGATTGTAGTTATGAATAATTAAATGACAAAATTGTAATTGAGAACCCAAGCGAACTTGAGCCTTTGAAAAATTGTTGATAAGATCTTTTATAATAAGAATTGTGCTGCTTCATACTCCATGGAATGTAAGGCTAAATTTCTTGTTGGATTTTGAACCAATGTTGAACGTAGCTAAATTTTTAATCCTCGTTATACACTCAAAGCTCCTAAAGCACTCGCACTTCCCATTACTCAATGGTAATGTTAAAAAATATAGTTATAAGAGTTTCCATTTGGGGCAATATATCAGGAAATTAATGTTAAATAACAGATTTTACTAGTTACAAAATCACATAGGACTAGTGAACTGGTGAGGGATATTTTAGTTTCCACGATAACAGAGTTCTTGGTATTGGTATATTTTTATTTGTATTGTATAGGTAAGCCGAAAATGATAGGTACATAATATTAAATAATTTTATAAGAGAACGTGATGCAGCGAAATTGATTATAAAATCATATATTCGTGCAGAGATTAATTAGAGATTAGTAGACAGTAGCATCGATTATAATTATAAATAATATTATTACTAAAATAACGTTTTACATTGATTTACGTATATGAATTATTTGTTCCTTCATTTTCTACTTTGTTTAATTATGGTAAATTATATTTCAGTTTACAATATTGTTTTTTTTTGTGGTCAAATTTTATAAAAAATTCAACTATATAATTTAGTTAGGCTTCAGTACATAATTTAGGAAGGGACCTCGTCGAAATTTGCCGACAAAAAGACTGTTAAATCCGTCACTGAATTTGATAATATTGAGCGAAATTAAAGCAACAATAATTGTACGTAACTACGTGATAAACTCAACGAATGCGTAGTGTTGGAAGAATGCAAGAGGCATTTACCTTATGTTTAATTCCATTAGTTTTTTTTTTCACGTATAGGTACGTAAAATAAAAAAAAAATATTCTTTATAATAGTACTTTGCAAAAAACTCACAGTATAATAAAATGACTCACAAGGGAATGTGTTTTAACTTAATAACTAGTTGTCTACTTGTCTAGACTCTACAAGATCAAATACAATTATACTTACTAATCGGGTGACACAGCCGTATTTATTTTTTTTGATTTCTGAAACAATAAAAAAATGCGCACTAATCAATAAAACAAGTAATTTACACTTTATAGGTTCTGAAAACACTACATTTGTCGTTGTTGTTATAATCATTTTATTTTAAATATTTCACAACATGACGTGTTTTAAATTCCTCGAGACTTGAAACGTGTATATACAGTTATACAAGTCAATACTCGATGAATGTATCATGTTTGAAATATCAAATAAACAATAATATATAATATTAATGTAAAAGTCCAACTATATTTTACTATACAGTGTACATATACACACCAAATAATATAATCCTATTAATAAACTACTAATACCTGTTGTTATTATCATTAATTGTTTACAATATAAATAAATAGTTGATTGATTGCATATGCATACATGAATATTTTGTTCATTCAATTAAAATATTATTTTTTTTTGAGTTATAAGTACATGCATGTACATATAACCCATGATTTGTAAAATACCTATAAATTTATTACCAATTAATTTAGTATTCTAAATAGAAAATAAAAAAACCATAATACCTTAAGACTTTTAATATCCAAATATTGGTTTTTATCATTCATAAAATATTAAGACATTGTTTTCATTTGACAAACGAACAGAATATCAATATCTTTCAGAAAAAAAGAGATCGTATAAATACGTATATATATATTACTCTATGATAAAAACATTAATATGTATTGTGTATATTTCAGTTATACAATAACAGAGATATGTTAACGAAAGACCTAATCAAGTAACATCTTGAGAAATTTCTCCTAAAGTACAATATCAGTCACATGATTTTGAAATTTTTAACGAAGTAAAAAATTGACTTCCCCGAGAAAATAAAATTATTTTGTTTAACATATCTGATTTCGATCATGAAGATCTTGATGTCCTTTGAAAAGTTTATGTTGATCTATTAAATTATTTATCCATATAAAATATAAAAATTACTTGTAGTGAATACTTTGAAACTTTTACTAGAAAATCGTCCTATTTTTTGGAATTAGACTCTCCATCAAATGTTTTCGAAATTCTAAAAATAAATTACGTTCGACTGAAAGTTGGCGTCAAGTTTCAATCTCATAAGATAGAAAACATCTCAACGAACTCATATGCGACAACTAAGATCTGAATTGCTAAAAAGAAAAGATCATGGAGAAAAAATCTGGGTTATTAAATACAACAAAGGTAGACTTGCACCAAAAAACCAATTTGTCACCAAAGGGGTTTTATTTATAATAACTCAAACTCAAAAAATAAGATTATTTGTTATAATTTAACTTAAGTTATCATGTTCATGTTAATAATTCAAATTGTAAAAATGCAAAACTAATGTCTGGGATTTACAAAAATGTAAGTGGGTTAAGAACTAAATTGTCCTCTGTTCACTTAAATATGCTTAGCTTATATCACTTCAATTACTTTATTCTTGTTGAAACTTGGTTAACTCTAGATTTACGGATATGTGATTCAGACCTAAATATTTTCGATTGTATTATCTATAAGACTGATCGTATTAGTAATGATAGTACTCATAATAAGGGGTTATGGTGTTTTGATAGCTGTTCACAAACGTTTCCTTACACGTCTACTTCCTTCTAATAATTTAAGTTGCCAATAGTTATCGGTTTTGGTTATTATAAATTATACCAGAATATTATTACGCGCCTGTTATATTCATCCTAATAGTTATTTTGAAATTTATAATAATCATTACACCTTTATTTATGTCGAACTTTTAAACATATATTTAGTTAAAATCAACATGGTTTTAGATTCACAAGGTAGACATTTCATCCCAATATTGTTTTTTGTTTGACATCAGTTCACGTTTTAAATCTTGCCAATTTATACTCTTCGCAGATGACCTTAATCTTTATCATACTATTCTCAGTGAAAATGATTGTTCTACTCTTCAAGAAGATCTCAATAGACTTTTTGAATGGTGTCTTTTAAATAAACTAAATCTCAATGTCTCTAAATGTTCATAAATATAAATTTGTCGAAGGAAAAATAAAATAAATTTAAAATAACAAATGTTACTTTTATTCGTGATCTTTACTTTCGTGAGCATTACTTTTCAATCTAACCTTTTATCCGTTTTCCACTCATGTTAACCAAATTTGTTTAATATCTACAAAAATTTTGGGATTCATAATTAGATCCATTTCATATTTTACGGACATCTACAGTCTAAATAATTTTATCCTGTACTTAATTCGTACAATATTGGAGTACGAATATACAGTAATAGTGCCTATTCTCGTCTTGCCATGTTGAAAAAATTGAAAGAGTAAAAATATTTTTGCGATACATTGACTTTAAAAAAACTTCAAATAATGAAAAGAACTATAATAAAATGATATAATAATAAAAATATTAAATAATATATAAATAAAAATAAATTATATTCAAAACATCCTTAATTTTAATCTTTATTCACTCACCATATAAATCTTAATAAATATTCTTTCTCTCTAAGTTAATTAGTGACAAATGAAATTGTTCCCACATTTTAGAACGTATTTCTTTCTATGTATTTAAATACAACTTAAAAATAAATTCTAGTTTTTATACCAAAACCCACATGTATATTATTAATATAATTATAAATTAATAATCGATTAAACGCGTATCCAGTACAGATGTAATATTAGGTTAGTAAATAATAATATTAATATATATATATACATTAATAATCATATTATGTATTGTGTTTTTATTTTAATGTATTTTTGACATAATTTTATTTAGAGATGTTATGCCACAAGAAGCAGCTAGAGCTTACCGTGCTATGGGATATTGTATCATTTGACTGCTCGCATGTGAACGAGTGTCGACTGCAGTATATTTTAGTAAAACAACATTAATGACCCTGTCTCTATCGGTTACATGTATTGTTATGATCTGGCGTTATTATTCTAAGTGAATTAGCACTGACACGTATGCAATATAACAATATATGTAGACGTTAATAAACAATTTTCTGTAAGTCGTTTCCTGAGAGACCGGAATATGTTAGAAAACGAAAACAACACTTTCAACCGGAAATACTGTGCATTATACACATACATTTATATAAATTATGTACACACATTACACACTACTAATATTTATATGGCGTATATACATATACTTACAAATAGTAATAATTTCGCACTTAATGCCGTTGCAGTAAAATATATGATTACTATAATATCAGCTAATGGTTTGCGAAAAATATTCAAACAGGCATCGCTAGCCATGTAAATATTTTATTTCAAGCGGAATCGATTTAAGCCTCTTGAAGACGGTGGCGGTGCACATGCTTAACACATAAATATACCATCATTGTAAAATGGAATCATGAATAATTCTAAAGTTTGCACTTCATCAGTGTACCGTCCACCATCAATCATTACAATTATACTTATATACAGTGGCGTATTTTTGGTGGAAAGAAAGAAGATACCGAATCTTGACCCTCCCCCCCAGAAACAAAAAAAAGGTTCGAAATTCATAAATTACTTATTATGAAGGTAAAGAGAAAGAGAGATAAATTTATAACATGTGGTTGGAAGTAACTTTTTATTTGTATTTATAATAATAAAAATATAGTGATATAACTATCAATTCATACCTTTATGTATTTTTTATAATATTATAAAATCACTTTTTACATGAAATTCAAAATCCCTCCCACAAAAAATTTGAAAATACGTCACTGCATAAATTTAATTAGTTACATATATACATATGTGACTAAACTACTATGATCCATTTACGTTCAAACGAAAATCTTTTCGAACGCGCATTCCGCATAAAATTAAATTTAAATACGACTGCGATCGGCTGACGATAGCGTCTATTAATATAATATAAAATATTTAAAACCGGATGGAATATCATGCCACCGTCGTGCACTAATTTTGTTAGCAACAACAACAACAACAGCAGCAACAACAACAACAATAACAGGAACAATAAAAACAATAAAAATACATTAATAATAATAAATAACTGGTAAAATTGGCTATACACTCCGTCGTCCACCCGGTGATCGGGCGACGTTTAGTGGGTCGGCCTCGATGTATATTTTTTCTCTGGCCATTTCCCGTGTTTTGACGGAAATCCAAAAATACATTCTCGCGGTAAACGACCGACGTCGAGCCAAACGTGATCCTTCATCTCCTGCAGCAGCGGTCGGTCGTAAAAAAAAAAAAAGCACCCGATGTACGCATAGGTACTAATGCTCATCTCTGTCGATATAAATAAATGCGTTGCGTAACGTTATACTCGCGTAACGATCTGCACCGGGTCTCGTCGAGTTCGGCGCCCATAAACACACGTGCAACAGCGCTAACTATCTAGACCGGAGCGCGGCAACCCGGACCGCTGCTGCTGCTGCTGCTCGTCCATTGTTGTATAGGGTCATCTCGCGCCGGGTGCAATGACGGACGGACCCGGATAGGAAAGGGGGGGGGAGGGGCAGGTGAACGAATCCGACGTGCGACGCGGCCTTGAGGCGAAACATCGGTCTGACGACGCGAGTACGATTGTGCGTGTTCCGTCTACACACACACGGTTATGTAACGAAAAGCACGTGTTTTGTGTAGTCCGCGTAAATATACGTATACCTAATCATTTATGTACACGTACACACGCACTGCTCGTCGGGGGAGATTAATCCCTCGCGCGCGTCACCTGGAACCCGCCACCGAGACGTTTTGTTCGCAGGTTAATGGACACGCGCACGCACACGTGATCACAAACGCACTATTTATATCGGTTATTTTTTTCCTTCTTCTTCTTCTTCTTTCCTTTCTTTCCGTCTTCGGAGTACACTCACATAAGATCTGCTGCGCACAATGTACATCCCAAACGAATAATTCACTCGGCACGTGCGCGAACCGCAGACCGATCGTGTTATCCGTTTGCTTTCGGTTTTCAAAGAGTCATATTTTCGTTCGTTTATTTCTGAAACGAGCGACCACGCGCGCGCTCGGGCATGCGCGATTTTTTCTCGTACCGGTGCGTTTTTTTTTTTTTTTCCCCCCGGTTAAATTTTCGATGAATTCGCGACTATGAACACTCTTTCGCTCCTTCCGTGCATGCGTGCAAACGACACGATGATAACATTGATTACGCACGTCGAGGTTTTTCGCAGTGCGTGTTGTTTTCCACGCGCGTTTCCCGAAACATGTTTTACGCGAACAACAATGACCACCGCAAAACGGTGATGGTCGCGACGATATTGCGACGGCAGTGCGGCGACGTTGAGTGCTCGTCCTGGCATTCCGCAACCACTCGGTTTTTCGACCGATACATTTCGTAACAAAAACCCTAGAGTGTTTCACCGCCGTGCGTTCGTATACGTTTATAGTAGATTCGATCGACGCGCAGTGCACGGAGCAGCCGCTTGCGAGACACTTATAACGTGCATTATATTTGCTCGCCAGAAAACAATATAGATCCGGGAATAAAGGATTTGCGAGGGCGGACAACGGTTGAGCGCGAAGAAAAAAAATTAGGTTTCAGCAAAGTCTTTTGTCTCGTTTCATTTTTGTGCACGTTTGTATGTTCCGTGTACGTCGGCAAGCTGGCGCCACACACACGCGTTATCTTACTAAACCCCGTTCCCGTTTGTTTTCGTTTTCCTTCTATTCGTTCGAAACGTCATTGCTACAATGAGAAAACAAGGCGTCGGTATGGATTTTCCGTCGAAATGTGAAGAACGGTTATTGCAAAACATCATCAGTTGTGATAACAAAAACAATCTGGAGTCTTGCGAAATGAAAGCAAAAAGTATACGAAGAGAAAATATCGGATTAAGTTGTTTCTTTTGATTTGTAGCGAGCGTTAAAGTTATTCTATTAAAATCAATTGTTGCTCTGCACAAGTATATATTTTTCTGGAGTGTGCAACTGGGTCTCTCACACGCCGGGTGCAACGCGACTTGTCTTCTCCCCGTGAGCATTATAACGGTGCTCATTGTGCGTTGTGTTTCTACATTGCTATTATTATTATTATTATTATTTTCTTCTGCTTCTTTTTTTCTCTACCACTACTTCTATTCACCTCACTGGAAACAGGTAAACACGTATATCATCAACAGATGTCCGTCTGGGATGGAGAGAAACTATTTTAAAATATATATATATACATAATAATATCATTTCTCATCGTGCGTCAGTACTGTCTGCTGCGTGCGCGCCGAACACCTGGTCGGACCGAGAACCAAACATCATCGTATATCGACGATGATGGTGTCGAACCCACGTTCAGCAGCAGCCGGCTCACTTGTGTACAGCACACCTATAATCCTGGCCGCCACAAATCCCCAACGAAAAAGTCGAAAGTAAATATCAAACAATATTACACCAATTTATACTCAATTATATTGTACGTTATATATAAATAATATATATATTGCAATTTTTAAGTCCCTTTTTTTACTTTAAATTTTATTCACTATCTATGTAGACAGCTGTGCATAAGAGGACAATGGTAGCATATTTGTATATGTATGATATATAGTTTGTACGTAGGGCGTGGGTGGATAGGCTATAGTATAAATAGTAAATAACCATTTTCGTTCTTCATGTTCGATGACAACATTTCGCTATCAGTATCGTGAATTTATACAGAGTACCAAAATATAGAAATTTTAGTCTAATTCGGATCACGGACACGTGCGCGTTTTCTGTAGGTCAGGGGAAATCGGGAAAATGACCAAGAGATTAAACAAAATACAAGTTCCTAAAATGGTTTGGAGATAATTTATCGAAGATACTTGAACAACAATGCTATTAAATATGATGCGTTCAACAGTTAAATTATGCGTAATTTATGGAAATTCTAGCTCAGAAAAAGAAAACTTAAATAGAAAACTTGCGCAAGGCCATACAATTCTCTTTATCCCTAAGTAAAATTTAAATCTATTCTTAAAATATAATTATTCATTTTACTGTACACATCAATAGCTTGACTATTAAACAATTATGGCTACCAATCATTGGCTTCAGGTTCTTAAAATAAATAAGATTTAAATCTTCCAGAATAAAGTCTTGGGGATATGAATAAAGGCCCATTATTATAAATTGTAATCAAGAAAAATAATATTTTTTTTAGGTTTTTTTTTTATTTATGTTATATAATTTTTAATACCTTTTTTTGTAATAATATTACTATTTAAAATATAATTTTGTTTTATTAGGAACTTTTATGGAATTAAATATTAATAAATAAATCATATTAGTAAATTACACATTTTGAGTTTTTTAGCACATATTTATGTACATATTTTGATTTCATAAATACATATAAACCCGAACCCTATATATTACTGTACTGACGTATGAGTACACATGCCAGGCATTAATAATAATGTAACTACGGCATGTTTCGCATGTTACAACAAACATAATTATAAAGTAGACCGCAACGGTACAGCGCATCGAGAGTAAAACAGAGACCAATTTCGATTGCAAATAAACACAACCGCAGTGTACGTGAAAAGAACAAGACATTCTACACAATCTGTATGTTTACGAAAATCACGCGGGGCGGACGTTTCGATGAAATATAAACATGCAAATAATAGGCCGTTTTGTACGCACATATATTTTCGATCGAAGAGATACGCTGCGCAACAGAATCGAATGTCGGCAAAAAAAAAAAAAAAAAAAATCACGAACCTCGACGCGTCCGGAAAATACGAAAAAAAAAATTGGCCGAGGAACAAGGGGTTTTATTTTTTTTTGTTTCGCAGTAAAAAACGTAGACCAGTATCAGCCACGGCCGTAACGACGGCGGTATTATTTCTTATGTATTACGGTCGTCATCGTTTCGTTTCGCGTAAGCTTCCATCCGCAGCGTGCCCAACCACACCGAACGGCGAACATATTCGGATTTATCGACCGCCGGCGGCACGTGGGCGGCGGTGGCGGCTGCGGCGCAGACGAGTGACATTTTTACACGCCGTTGACGCAATACATTATTATTGCGATCATTGTTAACAAACGTGCGCGAAATACGCAGCACGTGTATGTGCGTGCGCGACGAAATCGTTCGACCCAGAAAACGGTAAACGTGCCAGAGTCGCAAACATTCCGTGTTGGCGTTTAACAATCGGCACACATACGCGTGTACCTGTGCATTGCGTACGCACGCACTGTGCAATGTACACGGCCATAAGCACACGGATGGATGTAAATGTTATCAATACACGCGCGCGTTTGGTTTTTCGTTCGACTCTGCAGGCGCATTACGCTGCGCGCGATGCGGCTCGAACAAAACGTGTATTCTGTTTCCCTTTTTCCTCTCTTTTTCACTTCGAAAACGTGACACGTCCGCGTGAAATGCGAGTGCACACGACGACCAGCTACGATTAATAGTAACATGAACTCGCCACGTACCTATTCATAGTTTAATTAGGATTGCGAGCGTCAGTCCCGTAGCGACAGCGCACCGATTATTCGTTTCTTATTTCGCTTTCGTAAAGAACCGTTTCGGAAAACAAATATTGCACCGCTCGTAAATATTTGCTTTCCGATCACAAGTTCAACACTGTAATCGCCGTTCCATACACACAACTAGTGACGCTACTGAACACAGTCGTGTTTACGTTGATTTTGTTTTTCTTATACTACAAGTCCATACGTCTATTGTAAAAAAACCGGATATCCGGAATACAGTTTAATGATAAGAAAAATAAATTAATATTGTTATGACGTAGTATGTTCATTTTCCGTGTAATACGATCAGACTTTTTTTTTTCCAGAAGTATGAAAAACGAACAAAACAAATAAATTTATGATTTTTGATCAATGTGGCAAAATGATACAAACATAATTCGTGATAATGTCGTCGAACAATGTGACAATACGTTATAGAATTGTGAATATTTATAAAATATATTTACTACGTGTCTATTAATATACATAATTTAAAAATGCCTGTATACGCTTGTCAATAAAATACGAGTATATACGCAAAACACAGTCATATAAATTAGCGATGACGGTATTGAAAAAAAAAACTATGAATCTTAATGCATTATCAGCATGATGATTTTTATGAATTGTATGTAAGGTGTACGAATGCGAATACTGAAAAACTAAAAATAATATCATTAAATTAATACTAGATGGAAAACATATTTTACTTATGAGTGATAATTCATTGACTGTTTAACTGAATAATTTTTAATAGTATTTCATCATGTTTTGTTTAAACGTCTATCGATTATTTCATTAAAAAATACATTCCTTTTATCACTCATTGCTTAAAATAATTTTTTTTTTTGCGTTTAATCGATGACCGGGCGGAAACGTTGCGTAAACAGGTACCGCACGGAAGTTTAAAATAAATAATATCTAATACTATGCTTTAGTGGCCAATAGATAAAGGGTAAAGAAAACCCAAGTCCACGGTCCGGTTTGATTATTGATGTTTAAATATTTTATTCATAGGTATGATAAAAATAATTGATTATGATGGTTATTACTAGGGCTAGGATTAATATGCAATAAAAAATTATAAAATATGCAAAAATATGCAAAAATAAATTTTTATTATTTCTAAAATATTATTATTTATCATAATCCATAATTTATTATTAATAAATTAAATATTAATTTGTATTATATTATTATTACATACTACTATGATGTGTTGTTTTAAATTTTCAAATACAAACGACCGGCGATTCTAACGTAAAATAGATTTATACTGACTAAAACTCCTTTCTACATCACACGAGATTATTGATGCATATTTAAATTATGCGATTTGTCCTGGAGTTAAATTAATAACAATATCTTCTTTTTCATTTTCATATTCACCGCTTGTAATTTTATGAATTTTTAAAGGTATTTTAAATCCTTTATTTTTTTCAGTATAATAATAATTCAGTAAATAACTTATTACTAATAATTTTCTTCATTGATGATGAGTCCGGAATCTCGGAAAACATTTTTCATGAATTCGCATACAACAAGCATACGCATAAATTATAATTCTTATACTTGTATTTCTATATGTGTCTTACAGTAAAATTAAGACTCCAAGATTGGAAAAATTTAAAGTTTAAAGTTTTAAGTGTAATTTTAAAGTGCCTGTTATCAGCACTAATTGTACTTAAATATTTTGAAACTATAAAATATTTTAAAACTCTAATTTGAGTATGTACTCAATAATTAGTATTGTTTTGAGTCACTACAATTAATATATTTTATAAAATAATAACTAAAAAACTAATAATGTTCGATTGAAATTTTTTGAAACACCTGATTTATAATAAATTTAATTTTCTAACTTTTATTATAAAACTTTTTTTGCGATTTTCCGATAGTTTTATTAAATTTTATTTTGGCTATAAAGAAAATCTTATATTAAATTGTTAAGCCTTAAATATAAAGTTAAATGTTTTATGAGTTTTTATCTAAGATTTGTTTTGAATTTTCGTGATTTTTTTTAATTTTGTTACATAATCCATGAAAACAATTGTTTATCGTTCATTAATTTTTCTCAGGGATACACATTTGTTTTAATAAATAGCAATCGGTTGGTGTAGAACTATTAATTAAAAAATATTTAAATAATTTCGTTGGGTTCGACATCGACATAATATATTATATTATAATTATACAAAGTTAATAAAATACTTTGTAAATACCAGATAATACATTTTTAATTCGGAACCGGTCATACTTTACAAATATAATTATACTCCGGGCTAAGCTTTTATTTATTTATATATATTAGTTTAAGAGTATTAACATTATATATTAGAGTATTAATATTATTTAATAATTTTTAATTATTTTATTAATAAATTATGTTTAATTAAATGTTTTTATGGTCAATATATTATGTTTCTGTATTTTAAAGACTCGAACTGCATATCTAATGAAACTAAAATTTAAATTTAAATAATCACTTTAATCACTTTAATCACAGTTTAATAAAGTATTCTTAGTAAATTAAAGTGCTAAAATTAAAATTCTTATCAGCAGACAAAATTTAAAAAAATATTCGTGGTTTATTTTTAGATATCAGTAGAGATAATTTCAGTTTAATAATTAGGTATGTGATAAGATCAACTCGTTATTAGTTATGAATTATCTGTATTCATAAATACATTTATAAAATTCTACCTGTTGATCGTTAATATTTTCTTGTCATAAAAAGGTCTTGAGATATTTTAAATTTATATGTTAAAGTAAATAGGATAACTTGATTAAAAGTTAAACATAAAAAGCTGACTAAACGTATTTTTAAAATTGAATTAAATATATATTAACAATAATAAGTATTAAGTAATAATAAGTATAAAAATAAATATATATTAAAACTATTTGTTTGATGAGTACTTAATTATTTTATTTTTTTGTTAAATTGATTAAAAAATATATGTATATGCAGCAGTTTTGTATTATAAATATATTCATTTAACTGACTATATTATACTTATTACATAAATGTTAAGCGTAACTACTTAAATGGATAACCATGTACATTACACAAATTGCAGAAGTGTGCAGCAACACATACAATTAATAATCTAGTACACGTAATGATCCTTTTTTTCAAAACATCCAACAATTTTTTTTCATAGAACATGTACGACATATTATTAATCATATCAAACAACATATTATTCTTACAACATTGCGAACAACAAATTAAAATTGTGAACCATCTTTAAAACGCTAATGAAGAGCTCTACTAGTAGGTGTTCAAATAACTACGGACAAAGTTAGAGGCCTAACTTATAACCTAACCTCATAAGGCAATGCATTATTTGGTAATCCGTTTATAAGATCGAGTTTCATATGGTTCTATTAATATCAAAAACTGCACTATACATATATTATTATTGCAAATGATATTAATTTAGCAATAAAGGTTTGTAAGCTAGTTAATAATAAATATACGTCAATAATTTTTTTTATATTCGAATAAAATATAATATATTATAATCATAAATTTTAAGAAGTGCTATAAAAAAAGGGAAATAGCAATTTGCTTTATATAAGTGGTGTTTAAATCTAAAGTGAAACAACAACGTGTGTTATAATAAGTATTATAATAGAATCGTAGTTAACTACGATTCTATCTTATTAATAGCCAAAATTATATAACTATACTTAATTTGTGTGTGTATAATTATCTATCTCCGTATTTAAAACGTATTACATGTATATTATATATGTATGTATAGTAATTGATATTTGCTTATTGAAATATTGTATTTTACAAAGTTTATAGTTTCTTATCTTCTTTCTTATCGTGCAAGACAAGAAAAGATAATTTTGTATATTTTTAACTATTCATTCGATATTATAATTATAATTTACTGAGTGTAATCAATATATGTGTAGCTCTGAATGTAAAACCTAACTGATCATTTTAAAAAATTGGACTGGTCAAATGAAAATGTTTTCTAGAATACGTATATAATATTCATATAGGAATGATAGTTAGAATTATATTTTAAACGAAAATTATGAGTAGAACGAATTTTAAAAAAAAAGTAAAAAAATGATGGAATAAGAAGATATAATCTAATGGAATGACAGTAGAGAAAATAGACACATGATGCATTTTGTGGGCTAATTATTAAAATGGTATACATGCACGCTATATAATTAGATACAAACATATGTAATGTATAAATTAATTATTAGGTTTCTCAATAAAAGTTCAGAACATCTGGATGGTTCCATGGATGCATCGACCTGATGGTCGCGTTCGAGGCCAGAAGGGTGGTAAGACCAGTGGGAACGGATGACTTGTCCACGGGAATCTCGCAACAGTAGAACCGTCACCACCAAGTTCTTAGCAACCGAAGGACCGGACGGTGACCAAATGGGCTCGGAAGATGATGCGATCGGTGCCGCCCGCGGACAGACCCGATGGTTACGCTGAGGAGGACTACTGTGAAGCGTTTGAGCACGACAGGGTGCGCCTCGCCCTGGTTGTCGGGCTATTTGACATGGTTGGACTGGTCCTTAATGCTCCTTAATGCTCCCGTCCGACTGGGCTAAGGATATCCGCTTCGCGGGAGGTGATATGGCTGCCAAAGAGGACGCAGAGAGCAAAAGACAAGTTCGGCAGAGGATAGCTCCCTCGTGGCGTGGAGGTGGGTCGTGTAGCCGACGCGCGTTTTGCTGGTCATCGGACGTGGCACTCCATCCACCGGAGGTAGGACATTTTTGTAAGGGGATGACCGTGGGAGGACTGTTCCACGGCAACCCCAAAAACAAGCTGTAGAAAATATTGTGATGGGTCGTCTCGTAGTTACCCCAAATTCCATGTGAGACCGTTCAATAATCGATGGCAACCCACCACCTGAAACATTGCTTAACAGTATTTCTAGGTGGCGTATGTATTGGCCGATTCAATAAAAAGAAAAAAGTTCAGAACACCTTATATCCTTGTCATGACGGTCTGCCCATAAATTAGTCATCAGTAGATAGTAACAATAGTTTGTACTAGAATATTACATTTAATTCATACTAACCAGAGTTGAAAATGATCCATAATGAGTAGTTTATGTAAATTCGTGATACCCAATATTATAAGAGGGAGGGACTACACGATCGAAGGTGATACAAGAATAGGTGAAAGGTATTGCTTGAATGGTCTTATAAATTAGAAACAGATGTACCGTTCTACTCGAAAAACGATTCTGAGTAAAAAAGGTCGGGTGGATCAGTTTATTATAAATTTGTTCGTACACATGACTTATGAACAGTTCCGTTTATACATTTTCTAAATTATTTCAATGTCAGCATTTGTAATTTTCATCAGCTATTCAATTAATTCGTAAAAAATAATAGATTTAAGAGTCTGTTAATTTTTTCCCCTTCTACGAGCGAAACGTGTTGTTTTATGTAAAGGTGGCATAATATCGGTAACTTATATACTAACTGAGGTCACTTAGGCCACTCGTCAATCTTTGTTGTGTTTCATAGTTTAGATGAGATATTTTACGTGTAATTAATACAGCAAGTGCAACGTCGTCGTCGGCGCGACGGTGCGTTGTGTCGTTCCGAGGCGAACAAACGAATGTGTGTTTGGAATAAGTAAAATCCGTAACAGCAAGGCCGGGAAGAGTGAACACCGCGTAATATACTTCGCTGAATACCAAAATAAAACAAGTACAACTATCACAGATGATATGCGCATTCGGTTTTAAATGAAGTTTGTCGCGTACGTACGGTGAACGCGCGTACGGTAGTATGTTAGTACGACTATTATTGACATTCACTCAAACAATCTCTGAATGAATATTATTATAAATAATGTGCGACCTTGTGTGCCATTCGTGTGAAAGACGAAACGTAAGGACAGCACACAGTCATAACAACGATTAGCCAATTAATCAACACGCGGTGTCGTTGTTGCCGTTGTCAATAATATGGTGTGAATCGAACTGAAATGCATTGAGAGAAATGACTAATGTCTGTACCCCGTACGTATTATACGTTCAGTAAAAAAATGTATATATATTTATTATCCACAAACATGCAAATACGACGATAATAGTATGCAAGCGTGAACGTTGTTCAATAATAAAATAACAACAGATAAAATAAACATAACACTGTGAGTCAGAGATCATTTATATGGTGTTTATTAAATATCCGAAATCAATTATAAACTATTTTCTTTGACAATTAAAACCCAGCGCAATTATGCAATATGATGTAATGGTGTCAATAGAGTGTTTACATCAAAAACGTAATGGTAACGTAACGGCTACGAATGATGTTTGGTAAAAATTAAAATAAACATTTTTTATTCAGAAAAATTGTAATTTTAAATTATACCACGAACCACTAACAACCAAAATGGATAATATGTGTATATTATATATTAATATACAAGCTAGTTACGCATAAATATAGTACTGAAAAAGGAAAAAAAGGAGACTTAAAATATATTATTGCTTTTTTGTGAATGTTAGTTGAATAAAATATTACCTATATGTATTTTTCATATAACGCAACTAAGGGGTAGTGGACACGCTCAGATTAATAGTTAAAACCGCCTAAATCCAAGTCACAATCCTACATTTTTTAATATTTTCTCAATTTTATGCAATAACTGTTTTATAAAAAATCAATCGTAAATTGGTAATAAAAATAATAGATAAACATAGGTTTAATATTTTAATAATTGTATAGTTTATAATAAAAAAAAAAAATAAATATTTTTTTTAGTCAAATTACACGATAAGGATAGTAGTTATTAAAAGAGAAAATACAGTGGAAATTATTTCTAAACATTTTAGATAAGTGGAATGTTAAAAGCTCAATAAAGTCAGAAAAAGCATTTAAAACTACATAAGACTAAATAAAGCGAGCAAAATATAATTTTCAATCTCAGAATTGAAAATTAAAATACATAATAGTTAATAATACATTTTTACAATTTACGATTGATTTAAAATTAATCGATTATGATATTTTCTAATCTATTTTTATGACCATAAGTCAAAATCACACATAAATCTATAACGATAATAGCAAAAATTTAAAAAAGCATGAAACATATTTCAATTAAAAAAATAATAAAATTATGCAAGCGATATTAGGCCATGAGGTTTAATGATTTGATGTGGCGTCGAAGCATTAATTGTACACAGATTTGGGTTTTGTTTTTTAGTGCAATATTGAACTTTGTACAGTTATTGAAAGTGTTAAAATATTTTGTTAGGTAATCGATGGATCATGCATATTATTATTGTTCTTACTTAATTCAATTGAAGGTTGAATTTAAACTTGATCATCTGACACTTACGAGAGTACGATATAATTTGTTTCATAGGACACAATTTAATCATAAAACGAATTTTGTCATTAAGAACTAATCGTTTAAATAACGTTCAGATATAGATCGATTTTCTGATCATATTTTATGTCTGGCCTGTGTTTCATCCTAAGAATTATGATAAATTATTATGTCTACACTTGACATCTGAAATATTATATTTATCACAAAAACATTACGGCTTATACAATCTAGATTAGCGATGGTTCATGAAGAACGCTCATAAATGTTCATTTTTCTTTTCTTGAAGAATTTCAAATAAAAGTTGTCTTTTTTATATTATATGGAAGTTTTTTTTAAAAAATTCAGTTTTTTCAAGACGTATATTAATAATTCAAAATCAATGAATACTTTATAACATGGGGATTTTATTATTTAATAAATCACCTTTTGTGCTATGGTACGTCAATACTATCATTTTTAACGTTTATTTTATTAATTTTGTTGACATCTGTACTAACTTAACAATACAATATTGCTAATATCATTTAAAAATTCGAATAAATTAGGTAAACCTCATATTATTTAATAATATGCAGTATGCTTATGGATTATATATTTATAAACTATAAAAATATATACTTAATTATTTTATAATTATATAATTAAGTAATTTCAAAAACCTAACTTATATATTGTGCATTTCTGATAAAATGTACGAATTATTATTTTATTAGAAATTAGTTATAAATAAATAATAATGCCGCAGTAAGACAAACAAATATTAATAATACAATGGTAATAATATTATAATATTGTTTTAAGACAAGTATTATTTTATATATTTTAAAATTATGTTAGATAATATATATGATTTATCTATACACAATTTATACCTAGTTATAGTAATACAAACAGACGAAAATCGACTTACACATTTGAGAGTATTATTTTTTTTTAATGTAATTAATATAAATTATGTTTGGATATATTTAAAATATAAATCCACATAAAATTGTTCACTTAGTATTTTATATTTGAAATTTGAAATTTGAGTGAAATTGAAAATTATTTAACTAAACCTAGGCGTTAGTAAATTGATACTCGTAAAATTCTTTTATCATCAGCATATTTCGTAACTTTTTATGCGTTTTTTATGCATACATATAAACATAGCATGAATGAATATTTAGTTATTTGAAATCAACAAATTAACATTAACATTAACATCACATTAGTAATCAATACATATATTATATCACTGAATAAAAATTGCATTTTAAGTAAAATATACTTTAAGTAATATAAAAAACATTAAAAATTTAAATTTGAAATTGAATTTAATACATATACATATATTTTTACAGAAAAAAATTTATACGCAAGGAAATTAAGTATATATTTATATACATAAGTGCACACGCGTGTGTGTAAATGATATAAATTATATATGTAAATATAAATCACAAGGTTTCCTTCGATCATCAACTGTATTCATTTCTAATTGAAAATGTTGTCCAGGTGGTGTATTCGAGAGATAATTTTTGAATTTATCAACAGTTTTTTAAATAAATTTAAAAAATATACGGTTTACTAACATATATTTATCATTTTTGTTTATATTTAACCGATATTTATACCAAAACTACAAAATGTAGTAATTTATTTAATTTTATAAGTTGAAAATACCAACGGTGTTTTATTCCTACTACATAAATGTATACTTGAAATTTCTTTTAAGCGAACAAAATGTTAAGGTCATCAATAGGGCTCGGATTTATGTATAAATACATATTTTTACTGTGACATGATAAATTAATTTAGGTAAGTGATAAATTAGTTTCCAATGATTTTAAATAAAATTATTATAACTTTATATGGTTTTACATATTTTTACATATTTCGCCATAATTTAGAATGAGCTTTAAATATTTAGGGCTACTTTACAATATATTTACAGAGTCCGTGTCGTGTTGTAGTGTGTATACACACAATACTGACTATTGTATTAGTATATTACTAGGGCACGGATTTATATGCAAGTACATATTTTTACTGTGACATGATAAATTAATTTAAATAAGTTAAAACTTCGTTTCCAGTGATTTTCAATAAAATTAACTATATAATATATTATATTTAATTCTACATATTTTTACATATTTCACCATAGTTACATGTTTTTACATATTTCTCAATAATTCCATTTTTTCATACACATGTAGACAATTTTGTCAGTACACGATTATTAATACATGATTGTATTTCTCAAATATGTTTTCTTATTGGTATTCCCCCTTTATCTAAAATACTGTAGAGGAAACAATAAAAAATCTTGAAAAAATATATGAAAAAAATTGGTGAAATTATAAATACCAAAGTAAAAAACTATTCTACAAAAATTCTGGTTTTGCACAAATGAAAGCTTTAAAAGCATTCTCACTGATCGTTCTTCTGAAGTTTCATTGGATGTAGAACTTACTCTTTCAGACAGTCAAAATGCAATACTGTCTTATAACATCAGTGGAAGTTGAAAGATCATTTAGTCGGTATAGGATAGTTCTATAATTTAATTGAAGATCTTTTGAATTTGAAAATTTAAAAATTCATATAATTATAAATAGTAATCAAGATTAAATAATATTTTTTTTTAGGTTTTTTTTTTATTTATGTTTTATAATTTTTAATATTTTTTTTTGTAATAATATTACTATTTAAAATATAATTTTGTTTTATTAGGAACTTACATGGATATATTATGTAATTAAATATTAATAAATAAATCATACTAGTAAATAACATATTTTGAGTTTTTTAGCACATATTTATATAGGTACATATTTTGGTTTCATAAATACATATAAATCCGAGACCTAGTCATCAAGATTATGATGATGTTATATGGCACGACGGAAACATAATTTAGTCCTCTATGTAAAATATGATTGATGTGAACGGTAAAAAACGATCCTACAAAATTTGCGGAGTTATGTAGATTTTCATAATCATTATTATACATAAATGATTTCTCAAATTTTGTGTATATATATATACGTTTCCGCAAGATTTCAAATGCAGTGTTGCCATAACATTCGTTTATTAATGCTTATTAACACATACAAACGTTTTGATTCAAATGTATCCATTGTTTGATTCTTATTTTGAGGAGTTATTATGAACAATTTTCTCCATGAACTATTTATGAGTTGTATATTTTTAAATTTGGATTAACTTGTAACTTACTATTTTGTATTGGTTAATTGAGCTGTCTAAGTATTTAAAGTTTTCCACTTTTTCAAGTAGCCAATTTCTTGCTTGGATATTAATTCTACAGATTCGGTCTAATTTTTAGTAATCTAAATCATAATAACTAATCTTCATTGTTGATTATTGTATAAATATGATAATATGGAAATCAATTAAATTCTTTTGAATATTTATTTATTTGTTAGAAAAAATATATGATTATAAATAAAAAATTATTAAAACAAATTAAATTATATTTTATTCACTTTCTCAAGTATCTGATTTTAAATTTATTATAATTAATTAGATACAAATTAATGAGACGGTACTGCTTAGTTCCAATTAATTGCGCCTTGATAATGTCGTGAATAAATATTAATAACGTTAAAAAATAACGTTTTTATGTTTCGTTGCTTTTAAAAATGTTCATAATAATTTTAATAATATTCATTTTATAACATGCAATATTTGCGTATTACGGGAAAAGTATTTCACTAGCATAAAATATAATTATCGTGTAATGAAATATTTTACTACCCTAGACTCAAATTCTCCAAATGCACTTATAATAGCAATTGATATATATACATTATTTGTGTGAACATCAACAGAGGCGTAACAACACTGTAACTCCCCACGACATGTATGCAACTACCCACAGACGGCATAATTTTACATAATACACACACACACACACACACACACACACACACACACACACACACACACACACACACACACACACACACATTATAATGTGCCACGCGCACAAAGAGTTCAAAAAACGCAGACAGGCGAAGTGGTGTCGGTGGCAGCAGGGCGGGTGGCAGTCGAGACTCGATAGGCGTTCCACGGACGGACGAGCCGTGATGGTCCCTTTATATAACATTTTATCGGAATGTACACGCATGTGCACACTCTTGATGATTAAGATAATAATAATATAAAACATTAAAAATGGTATACACATAAACGTTTAAAGATTCAAACATACAACGGGTCTTCGTCAGTTGTACCTCATAGTGGAACGGAGGTGGGAATAGGCTGTGTGATTTTTAGTTTGATTTACAGACGTTAAAGTATTTTGATAACTAAAGATAAACCTTATATGTTGTTGCATTGATTATACAGCATACTATAATAAACATTTTTTGGTATACATAAGACCTAACCATATGAATAACGTAATATCAAATTCGTATATTAATGTCTTAACTAGATATTTTTATTTCTATAAAAACTGCCAAATAGCAATGTTTCTTAGTCATGGGCCATGAGCCATAACTTATGGCAAAAAATTTCAACTTTTAGCTCTATAAAATTAAAAAAAAAAGAATATTAAATAAAATAATAAATTCTTTCATTTGTGTTTTCCTCCATTTTGTAAGACTGCAGATATAGTTTCAAGGGATTTAAACACGAATATTTTTGTTCTATTCATTTTCTAATTAGCGGACAACCAATTTTCCTATTTTGATAATTTTGATTAAACGACAAGCTAATACTTTTCTTTAACCGATTATATAAACGAGATAAAATTTATTGAGTCATAACTTTGAAATACATTATATGATATAAAATAAATAGTAAATTTCAAAATATTTAAAAAAATTTAGATCTCAATCATATCTTATACAATGATTATAACAAACAAAATAAATTAACTAAAAATAGGATTAAAAATAAAAAAATAAAATGTGATTCATTTTATTCTACGTAGCAGGAATCAAACGTATAGCTGACATAACTTTATTTTAGACTAAAATAAAAAAAGAGCAAATGTCTACAAAATCCGAATTCCAGTTATGAGATTATGATAATTTTAAATGATTGCAATTGAAAATCCAATAACTTGGTTCATAGTTATGAAATATAGCAAATGTTTTATTTATTCACAAATTTTTGCAGCTTCAGCAGTCTTACTATTGCAGCGGCGAACCTCATTATACCGGCATACCTGCCGGCATCTGTCATTGAAAAAGTTATCTAATTTTTCCTTGGTAATTTATAAGTATATTTTTATTTACACCTAACTGTATTATACGCTTTCCCTCTTTTTGAAACTTATATTAGTGAGGGTCGACGAGAGGGGGGGGACAGTGAGAGCTAGAGCCTCGGGGCCTATACCTCTGAAAATGCCCGTCGTCTCAGCTTTTTATTCAAAATTATTTTATAATTTCATTCGCCGTAGCATAAGATGCAAATTTTAACATTTTTATTGTAGCAAAATATGTACAAGTAGTAGCCTATATTTATATATTGGCTAAATAAGTGTAAAGGGGCCTGAACCCCATCAGCCTCGGGGCCCTCAAAAACTATCGACGGTCCTGACAATAGTTAAGACCATAAAACAAATAATAAGATTTTCAGTAGCAATACTTAAACATTTTCATAACAACTTGTTTCATGTATAATGTATATATACATATACATAATATCAATTTTGATTAATTGTCTGTTAAGGGATGGAAATACAAAATTGACATGATGTTTTTCATATTGTCATTCCGATTTAAAATTACACTAAAACTAAATAATTAAACAAAAAAAAAAAAAATTAACATCAATTTCACGGAGATATTTCCATCGCGAAAACATGTAAAACAAGCCTAATTTATCTGCCGACTATTATCCGCAAGGCTGAGAAAACTGACATTCGTATACTAAAAATGATAATTAGTTGTACAGTTTCTTCAAGGTAGCGCGCATGAATATGTGTATGCGTACACGAATGCAGTCCAGCACGTTCCGAAGTTGGATGAAATCAATTTCGCGGTAACGTACGTTTGATTCGGGAACTTGCGATAAATTGCGTACACGTACCATATGGTATTGGTCTAAACGTAACCCCGCAGTTCAGCCAATCAGAGACAATTATTTGACGCGAAACGGGCTACGCTCACTGCTCGTCTCTCTCCGTGCCACGACCGGAAACATTTCGTCGATATCGTTCCGAAGGCGCGGCGGCGGCGGCGGCGGCGTCGGCGGTGGTAGGAATGCGCGTGCGCGCGCTCGATCGTGTGCGAACGGAACAGCGGTGTGTCACGGCTGGCGGCGGCGGAGGGTTGCGCGCCAGACTTGCGTCGGCAGCGGTCCCGTCTGTCTAGACGCCCGTGGCTGTGGCCGACCGGCCCGCGGGACCACCCGAGTTCGCCAAACACCATTTTCCCCGTCCGAAACGCCGCCGCCACCCGCACCCCCCCCCTCCCCGTCCGTGCCATCGCAGGTCGAAAAATCGCTTCTCGTCTGGCGGTGGCCTACCGCGGGCGAACGCGACGACGACGCATGCCACACGTATCGTTCGGCACGTTGGCAGACATGCGGCGTCCACACACGGTGCCGCGAGCCGTTTCACGCGTACGGACAGCGCACGGCGGCCACGCAACATGCAGGTACCGTCGACCGTCCGTCCAGGTGATAAACGCACGTTTACCAGTTTTACCGGGGCCGTGTTCTGCGGGTGTGCAGTCGACCGTTTGGTGGAGAAGAAAAACATTTTACCGCTACGGAAAGCGGTCGAGACGCGCGGCCGAAACATAATGATTTCATGAATACCATCGCGCTGGACTACACCGTTCTCCTCGTGGTCGAGTTCCGCGAAGCAGCTGTACGCATAACGCGTCTTCTTATCGGATTTATAATGTTACGGCAACGTAAAACGCATCGCATCCGCAGTAAATTCTGTTGCCGCCGCGCGCCGCAATCGACGGCAAGCGGCATCGTCGTGTGTCCGGGAAACCGGTAGCCCGGTCGAACCGGTGAACGTATTCGCGGGAAACGATACCGGCGAACGGTTAGCTAGCGGTTATTCTCGGTCGTAACGCGCTTACCGCCGAACGTTTTCGCGTACGAGCAACGAGAAAAAATATAATAATATGGAAAAAACAGAAACGGCAATGCGATCGCGTACGCCGAGCGTGAAAACTAATCGGAAACGTTGCTGCACACGATGGCAATCGATGGGAACGGGTAGGGCGGTGCGGGTCGGGCGTAGTAAACAAACGGTTTTATTCGCGAAACTCGAGTCGACCTCCGGTGCAGCGCTCTTCGGTCTGGGTCAATACACCCAATACAGCCGACGGACGGTTCACTTCCGAAACAAATAACAGCAGCAACAACAACAATAGTCAGTATTCAAATCGCACGCGATAACGCGGCACTCAAGGCGGCGGCCTCGGCGTTTTGCTCGCGAGACGTTTTTTTTGCGCTTTTGAACATTTTTCCAAGCAATTTTGACGCGACGCGACACCGAAAACCAACTGATATGGTCTTTGACTACACATAGAATACTTTCACTGATACGCATATTTCGTGTCGACGAATTTTGATCATACACCTTTATATGCGAGTTACAACATAGGCGGCGATTGGGAAGTGTTTGGGGAGCTCCTCAAAAAAATCGAAAGTCCCCAAAATTGTTTGAATATTTTTCAAAGTATTGAATAGGTTGTTAAAACAGTTTCGCAAAGAAATATTTAAGTCCCCCTTAAAATTAAATCAAATCTCCCACCTATGAGTTACAATTTCAATTTATACTTGGACAGTTTTAAAAGTTTCGAGTGCAGTATTTATTTTAATTCATCGTCGGAAGAAATGTTGTGAATACTATAAGGATATGATATAAATGAGTGAAAAAAAAAAACTCTTAAATTATATTTGATGTTGACGACAATTAAAACCATTTATTTGATTAATTACAAAATAATTCAAGGGAAATACTTAATAAATTTTTTATACACGCACGTGATCGCTCTCATGTTGGTGACTATGTGTGTGACTGATCGATCAGATCTTTCAAAAATATTTTTAGAGTTATTTGTGAATACATCTTAAAAGAATTTCAGTTGGCCATTAACAAATGGTATAAAATAATTGGGTCAATGTATAAAATACATACATGTTACTTTGTTTTTATGTTATTATTATAACAGATTTTTTTTAGTATCAAGAAGGAAAATTGAATAACAGTTTTACATTTTCATCAAATAATTTTGAAAAAACAAATAGATATATTTAAATATAAATTATTAAATTAAGCAGGAATCTTGTTTGAATAAAAAACAATAATTTTTGGAGAAATCAATGTCACTTCAAAATCATTTCTATTATCTCCGGCGACAGTCAATAAATTAAAGGTTTTGACCAGAAAAAATAAATCGGTGACATTTAACTACCAATGAGTTTAAATTAGCTGATAAAAATAGGTCATATTTAATTCAAATCGTAGAATACCGGAAGTTGGAGTTAGTTCTTCTAAAAAAACTACTGGTGGAGCAAATAGAAAAATTACAAAATAGGAAATATGTATATTTTATAAACACAAAAGTAATAATTATACATTTAAAAGAAATATTTTGTACTTACACAAAAATGTCAGTCAAACCGGTATGAAATTATAAAATTGGAAGAATATCTATAAAAATGTTCATAAATATTATTCGTAGTTATCAAAAACTATAATCGTATTGCAAATAATGATTATTTGAAATGTGTTTTTTTTTTTTATTAATACCACTATCGTAAGCATAAAAATATACTAATAATGTTTTGGGTTGTTTAAAAGTTTGTCCTCGAATTAACCTAAGGAATGTATATCTTCGTTATTTAAATTACTTCTATTGTTGATTAGGTTTATTTATTTAAGATAAAGATGTGTGCAAGAGGTACAATAAAAATATTTGTTATTGACTCCAAGTGAAATCAAGTATTTTTTGTTAAAAATATTATTAATTATTTTTATTATTATTTTATTATACGATTAAACATTACATCATTAATCAAAGTTATTATAAATGTAGATTATAAAACGATTCCACATACCTATATAATTTACATTTTAGAAATTTTAAGCTTTTTTTAAACATAATTTAAATTTTCAAGTAATTATTATAATAACATTTTAACAATGCAGGCTTGATTAAACGGTAAAAATATATACACTCAACAGTTCTTAGTCTATTATTAAAATTGTCATGAGCTTTAAGACAAAAAAAAAAACACTTCACACATTTTTATTTTGCAACTGTGGATTAATTAACCATGCAAGATTAGTGATCATACTAATTACTGATTAAATTTAAACAGGTGTCTAACACGAGACAGCCCTAATTATAGTTTGTATTAAACACCAACAAAACTGAAATGTCGTAAAAATGTAGCAAAAAAGTAAAAATACTCAAAAACTGTTGGTTATTATTATAATAATTTAAATACTCACTAAAAACCTAATTGAAATATAAAAATAAATGGAACTGTTCAATCGTTGTAAATATGCGTGTGTAGACGTGAATACGAGTATTCGTCATTCTACGTTCCTTGTGAGCATGTGACGGGAAGAGTCGTTTAATAAGTAGTTGCCGAGAAAACCCACAAATAACCGCTAGTGGCAAATGACACGGATATATTTCTTGGTACAATATATGACATTATTTGTCAATAAACATGAATATCTTGGACGAAATAACTATCAATTTATAAAGTTACATACATTTAGAAATCTATAGGGCTAATGTTCATATGTTCTACGTAGTACGCATTATAGTTAAGTAAACGCACCAGCACTAGATAGAAAGAGAAGAAAATTCAAAATTATATTAACATTTTTATACATGGATACTTGATTAAAATATGATAAAAATTGATTAGTTATTTTTTATTTTTTCTCAATTGAAGAAATCGAGATTAAACCAACAAATAAATAAAAAGTACTACAAGTAAATGTAATTTAAAAAATAAATAACATGTGTACAGCAATGTGTACGTATAATATGGAAAATATAATTTATTAATATAAGTATTATACTTATGTTATAAGAATAATAATTTGATAAACTTATTAGAAGTTATTACAAAAACGACATAATGTGCAAATACTTTCATTGATACAAGTAAATATGTGTGTGTGTGTGTGAACACCTAAATGTAAGTCCTATGGATTTTTTTTTTTCATCAAACTTATCGTTTCAGAATGCCTCAAAGATCAAGAAAAATATCCCAGATATCCCAGAATGAAAAAGATCCTAAATACTTCGTCATTTCTAAATTAGATTAATTTATTCAGTCGAATTTTAAAAAATTATTAAAAAAAAATTTAATGCAAAATGACTTATACTAAATTACAAACAATTAACTTATAAAGAATTATTAATAAACATATTCTGTTAATAAATATAACACAACCCTTGTATAATATTATCGATGTATCCAAAATTAAAAATTATTCTCGATAAAAAAAATTCGAGTGTATGACAAAAAACCATGACCAGAAGACAACTAGGAAAATCCGTAAACCATTTAGATAAGAAATTTGTGCGCTTATCTCAATTGCACGCACATGAAACTTCATATCCTTAATATAAATTATCCTAGTCAAGAATTTGTTTTATTTTTATTTTTAAACGCAGTTTTTTTATATTTATTCTCAACAATTAGGAATGAGTGTAAAAACTGGATATATCTTCCAGTTTAGGCAAAACGCGGTGCAATTGGCGACGCACGTTATTAACAATGAACGGATGATGGTTGATAAACGCGGCTATTAACACGTTATTAGCACACCCAAATTAGTTACGCGTATATTTTATAATTACGATAATAACAGTATATAGAATTTCTAATCCATCTTAAAACAGCCTTATTTGTAGACCTGTAATGCAAATGTAATCTTTTTTTTTTTTTTAATCTAAAATAGTCGAAAGTAACCGAACAGGTGTTTGCTTGGTATCATAACTAGTTTCACTAATGTTTTTTCAACTGAATGTGCATCTAGATTCATTTAATAAAATAATAAAATGAGCTAGCAACGATGCTCTAAATTTTGAAACTATTTAATTTTTCGTATAGCATTTAAACTAGTAATAACGATGTTTAAGATAATTTTTTAAAATATTAAAATCAATTATTGAAAAATTACAACAGATATATCACAATTATTGACTAGCATTTTTTTTTTTTTATATCTTAGCGAAATTTGTTATTTTTGAACAAAACAAGATAAGTTTTAGACCTGGAACAATATAATATATTGACATATTATGTTACTATATATGTGAGATGGCTATTAAAATAGTATAATGAATTGTAATTAAAAAATGGTGATGACTATGCGAGGTTACACGGCGGCTTAGATTTTATTTCATTTGAATTCTATATGATTCTATTTAAATAGCGCTCCCAGAATCAATGATTTAAGTCAATTGTATCGGTACCCGCATTATATTTCGAAATATATCGCAATGGCGGTGAATCATCAAATGTGTGCTTAAAAAATATCGTATTTTTTTAACGATAACATCAATTTATCAGCGTATGACGAGTTTAAGTATCACATTATCATCACTCAGGCTACTGGAAGACACTCAAGTAAAATTTATTATTTTAATCAATATTATTTTTTTCTTATGCAATAACAGAATAATGGTAATAGAATGATACTAGAACAAACTTGTAACATGTAATCTTATTTATTTATTATATTTGTTCACAAATACACTGTACATAGAGTTCGTTAATGTATTAAATTTGGTTATATCCATAATATTCAAACCAATTCCCACAAGACTTTCAAAAATTAAGAATACGTTAAGGTGGATAATATTTGAGAAAAGCCTAAAATTAGTGTTTGGTGTTTTCACACGTCTAATGGGGCCTATACACGGTCAGTTTAGAAATGACAACGTAATTGTCGAGTGATAACTTCCATATTCATTAAATCAAGAATATCAATCTTTTTTTTGTTTATAAAATTTGTTAGTCAAAAAATTAACTTTTTCGTTATATTAAATATTGCGAAATTTTCGCATTGTTCTATACTAACTACATTTAATTAAAATCTTACATATACTATATATATTAGAGCTCGTCAATTTATTAAATTGAATGAAGATGCTCTTATTGGTATTTTAATTTATCATTTCATGGTCGTGTAAAAAATTCTAGCTCATTAAAATACCAGACTGAAGACATATATATATATATATATATATATCCTCAGTAATTGCACCCGACTTTTCTCTCGCTTAAACTTTCTTTAGCTCACGTCGATAATTTGATTGTAATGTATATAATTTTTCTTGGCCTTATTTATATCAGTAGTTGGATCAATTTCCTTTAATTTTAAATAATTTTCTTGTTTGGAAATGCGGTTTTTATATATTTCACTTTTTACCTACCATGGGGTCGATAAGCTAAATAAATGAATAAAATCAGGCCGAAATTCTTCATTATTAAATATATTCATCAAAAATGAAATTAAAATCGAATAAAAAAATCTTAAACAATGTATATAAAGTACAATAAAATATACAATAAAACCTCGATATAACGGAAATCTCGTTAATACGAAAAATTTTTTTGGTTCGGCAAGAAACGTTATTAAACCGGAAACGGACTTGTTTCCGGATTAAAACTGGCTGGAAACTCCCACTAAAACGGAAATTTAATACGAAAAGCCAAACTTAGAATGACCGGCAATTTTATAATCATATTATGGTACCCATGGACTGATTAAAAATCAAGACATCTTTGTTGCTCTTAACATTGACCCAGAAGAATTTCTACACTTTGATAACCAACTTGAGACGCAGCAAACCCATGATTTAGCCATATCCATAGTTGAGGATCAAGGTAGAAACGATGAAAGTACTAACAATGACGATTATAATGAAAAACTAGAAAATCTGATAAAGACTACAAAACTGTCATCTGTTATATCGAGAAGCTACGAAAATTGTCCCAAACAGTGCCTAATACCATTGATTATAAATACTTATTTATAATCAATGCTAATACTGAGCTTTTGGATTTTATTTTAAGAGCCAAAATGTGAGTAGAACGCAATGTCTTTTAAAATAAAAAGCGAAAATAATTATTCAATTACTTTTTCTAAGAATTATAAATTTGACCATAATATTGGGTAAATTAAATCGTTCTTGATTGTTAATAAAATTGTATTATGTATACTTGCTAAAAATAAATAATCTTTAATTTCATTTAATTTTTTTTTTAAATCCCGTCAATACGGAAACACTATCAACACAGAAAAATTGTACGGTCCTAAGGGATTTCGTCTTATCGGAAGTTTTAGGGCATATAGTACTGAAACAACTAATATTAATTGTTTTGGTAAACAAGAGAGCTTAAATGCACTGAACTTTTTGACCGTTCAACCGATATTTAAGTAAATACACGAGCATTGATGAATGTCAACCATCTTGACTGACAATAAAAATTCAAACATGTTTGATTTTCATCATTCAAAAAAATTTGTTAGTCAGTCATTATAAATCATAGGAATACACAATCAATCATGAATGTCAATCAACATGATTGACATTCAAAATTGACCGTGTATGGACCTCTTAAAGGACATTCTATGCATCCGTCTTAAGGTACGTTTTCCAAGGCGCGACATGTCGTCAATATCTGTTTATACGAAATTAGTATCAACTGTTTTGCAAGACGCGACAGATCGTGGCAACTGAACTTATGGAGCAGTACCGCGCGACACGTCGTGACGGTTATAGACAAATATACCATATATGGCTATGGTTTTTTAGTTTTTTCCCCATCGGGCGACGAAATTCTTTTACAAGAATTTCTTCTTCCAATAATAAAGTTAAAATGCCATTATTATTAATATACCTATCAATAATAGGTATAATAAATGCACAATAATTATTTAAACATAATAGATTATTCAGTTATTCGTAGTTAGGAAAACAGTTTCATATTTGTAAATGAAATTTTACTGTTATTACAACTTTATTTAAGAAGACTGCTCACCTTGTAGGTTGCCAAAATACACATTATACATAATCAATATTAATATATATTGTTTGATTGTAAGAATAAAGAAGTTTATATTTAAATCGAAATTAACTATCTAATTTTCATTAAAATAGGGTTTAAAAAAATTGACTTTAAATCAAATAAAATTTAAGATATAAAAATTTAAAAATACATAAATAGAGATCAATAATACCAATAAAATAAATACAATCAATGTATATATGCATAAGATAATAAAACGATAGAGAAGGATTTAAAGAAACTTATAAGCAGTGATAAGAACGTATAAGTTGTATTGAAGCAAAGAAAATTCCGTCACCAAGTTTAATAATCACTTTTAATCATTAATGAAAATTACTTTATTTTTTTGTTTTATTTTTTTTATTGCTTTTTCTTCTTAATGTATAACAACAAGGTACCTATGGGTTACTTAATTAAAATTTGTATTTTTTTATTTAATAATTGTTTTACAGTTTTGAGCCAAAACATGTTAAGCTAGATAATTAAAATTAATATACTTATGTCTTTAATTAACTATACATCACTTACAATCCAATATGCATGGGAAAACAAAAGATAAATAATTATACATTACTGAATTTGTACGTTAGTTTCTAAAATATTTCAAATTACGTAAAATCACTAATAATTTACTAAAAATAATTACTCGTTAAAAATATAATTATACAAAAAAAAAAAACATAAATGCTACATATATTTCCACATAATTAATTTTTAAATAAAATTATTAATGAATTTATAATATTCATTATCGGATAAAAAAATAATATAATTTAATAATTTCGAAGGGCATTCCAATTTATAAGCTATACCGAAAAAAAAAAAATTAAATCCATGATAAATAAGATAAAATTGGATTTTTTTATATGTCAGTGTTATTATTCAATGAAATAACGTTGAAAACGGGTTATTAAAAAAAA
This sequence comes from Sipha maydis, assembly GCA_034509805.1. Taxonomy (NCBI): domain Eukaryota; kingdom Metazoa; phylum Arthropoda; class Insecta; order Hemiptera; family Aphididae; genus Sipha; species Sipha maydis. Next base: position 18,066 of record JASXSY010002339.1, on the reverse strand, counting down.
AATATAATAAGAAATTTCATTCACGATGGTATGAATATGTATGATTGGCAAGCGGTGTAAATGTCTTTCGGCCTATTTCAGTACTATATAATATATAGTAAATACACACAAAAATTGACGACCGACAACTTGTTATTTCGCATAATACTATATGCACGAGCATGTTATGTTCATGAAGAATAAATGTGCAAAATCGCTTAAAACCATTTGATAATTTCAAGTGTTTTATTATTGTCGACAAACATTTTATCACATACTCCTCGGTTATTGTCCATTTCCAAGAATTCGTGCAATTGTCGGTAAATAAGACGTTTTACACAAAATTAAGTAAATAATCCACACTGGCCACCAACAAAGGAGTGTGCTCCATATTGGGTTTTCTGTAGTCGAATAAACATTTACTTAGATATGAGCTCGATGAGCAAACTGTCTACCATAATAAATAGCTCGACTGTTGTATGCGAATCCACTTATCATATGGGCGCCACATGTTAATTTATTGATTTACTAAATCGTCCTGATATTTAAGCCCACTTGATGTAGAATTATTATTTTTACGTTGATAATGATTTTTGTCAAAAGTTTTTAAATGATCTGCATATGATAAATTATTTTATAAATTTTAAGTATCATAGTAATTCGTATAAAGGTAAATATTTTATGTACATTCCACACGCGCGTGTTATTAATTAATACGATGAACAGAATATAATTATCTACTTGAAAGACACTGAATTTTGTTTACTTTAGTACACGTTGAATTACTTATATTCAAATATATTTTAAACTATTATCGTATATTTTATACACGGTGTTTGTTTTGGGAAATAATTTCTTTATCTTTATGATTAATGTTTTTGAAATATAATCATTCCAAAGAATAATTTTACCAAAAGTAGTCTAAATTTTTCGAAAATTAGTTTTTACTGTGGTAAAACCGTTTAAATTTGTTTTAAAAATTATGGAGTCTATTGTTGTATTATCTATGGCACATGTCCATTATTATTTTTGTTAATCATCATACACATGAAACAACAAAGCTAACCGCATTGATAACCAAATTACATACGAAATATGTTTCTTAATTATTTTACTTAAATTTTTAGTTTTTACTCAATTGTCATTTTTCAAATCAACTTCTAAATTTTCAACAATAAAAATCAGTGCTTCAAGTATTTAACAAAAAAACACACTACATTAGGACTGAATGCGATCTCTTAAATATAACTGTCAGTAATCAATATTACACTCACTCAGTACTTAGTAGCCAACCATTTTTTTTTTTTTTTAAATCAAGAACTTCAATAAACACTTCATGGACATTTAATCTTATTTAGTATTTTAAACTCCACAAGACATAAGTAAACATCTAAGGTTAATACGCACGTCTAGATTTTGCATTAAATTATAAAAACCCCAATCCAATGGGTGTTGTCTATTTGCGCCAAAATAAAAAAAGGGTATGTTATTTCTGACAGCCCATTTGCGCCAAATTAAAAAAACATTTTGACATTAATGACTTGGTTTAGTTCATACATTTCAAAGACATCTGTAACATAAAATGAAGTTATTTTTATAGTTATAAAAACAAAAAATTAACGAGTTATGAAGAGTTACAAATAGTTGAATTTAATTACAATAAAGATTAAGATGATTTGTTAAAAAAATGTATTATGATTTATTTACTATGATTATTTTTATTTATAATTTAAAAAATTGTATTATTGATATTATTACGATTCAAGTCACTACTAGCTAAACCAACGGTTTACAAACTTTTTTGATTCATGGTATCTTTTTAGAATTTAAGTTATCTCATGGTGCTATTGATAAAACTGATGATTTTTTTCTTTAGATACTAATATGTAAAATTAGAAAAAAATTGTTATGAGTACCAGATAATTGTCAGCGGCGTAATGCCTTTGTCTCTACAACGCGCGTACACTTTAGGAACCGAAGCGCATTCTGAAATTACACTGACTGACCCATTAGGTTGCTTAAAAAGACAACTCAATCCGTTAGACTTATATCATAAGTATTATATAATTTTTCGAAAAACGGACTGGCCTATCCAACACATCGATTTAACACATTAAACGTGGTCTTGATGCTCTATTATAGTACAAGTAATACATTACTTTATTTTACATTGCAGTGCATGATGAGGATTGAAGGACAACCGAGTTAGGTTCTTCAAGTTATTTATTAAAATAACAATTTTTAGTAACAATGGTGTAGTTGTTAAATTGTATAACAAGGATGTATATAGTAATTTTCGAGAAAAACACGTCCCTGCAGCCACAGCTGACTATACAATATTAATATTGATTATATAAATGTTAATGTACTATAATGTGTTTTGTTTGATTAAACATGAAATAAGCGTAGGCGGGGAGAAGCAATACCGCACACAGAGCATTCAACGGCGGCCGTGGGTCTGTCATTGTTGTAGCAGTTGGGGTGTGGTATGATGACCTAGTGTATGTCGACGGTGACCTAAATCCACGGTTTGTTTATGCACGTGGAAAATTAATGACATGCAAAAAAAAAAAAGAATTTCATAACGTTTATATTATTATTATTGTTTTTGTTGTTGTTGTTGTAATCGAATATTAAATAATACTGTATTTTATATCACATTTAATGTCTACGTATATGTATGTATATATATATATATATATATATAAATATATTTATGTAATTAATATAAAAACCAGTACGGAGAATTTTGAATCATACATAAATAATACATAATATCTTCGTTTACGATTGTTTACAAATGGTTTAACTAAAAAATCAATGTATTTACTTATAAATATAGTTATTTAATACATATAGTATGTGCTGACTCATAAATGACCAGTGTATTTACTTTTATTTATTTACTTTTTTTTTTTTTTTGTTAAAGAAACTATTATTTATTAAATTAATTGTTCTTATGTAAATATAACAAACATAAAACAAAGTAGTTAAAAATAGATTGTACTTTTTTTATGTTAATTTAAAATATATATATTCTTTTACAAATTTGTCGAAGTATAATTATTTTTATCATGTACAACACCATGGTCTAGCAATAAATTTTTTTTTTTCATATTGAGTTATAGCTATAGTTTTAATACATCAGTTATCATAAATAGTTATTAGTTATCTTGTAAGTTCTTATTACGTATTATTACAAATAAAGAAAAGTATAATAATGGAGAGTGTACTTATAGTTAAACGTTATGATTTTTTATTATTTGAATTTTTTTTAGTTACTACATCATTTTCTTATAACATAATATTATAAATCTATTTAAATGTTTTGCGGGAAAAGCGTTCGACTCTTATGATAATTAGAATATTTAAATATTTAATAAACATTTTAAACATATGAAAATATTTTAAATCAAATGGAATATTTTGAAATAACATTCCTGTAAGTTATAAAAAAATATATTTTAAAATATACGCATATGCAGTAATTAAGATCTCCGTGTATGTAAAATACTTTAAAATAACGAGAATGAAGAATAAATAAGTATACTTTATAAATTATCAAAGAAAAATTGAAAACTTTCAATTTACAATAAGAATTTTGTCATCTTATATGCATGTTGAATATAACAACTAATAACTTATTGGATCGCTAAATAATTGATTCACTAAATCACTCATGATAAAAGGTTAAAATATTATAATAATCATTAAATAATAGTATCATATGTTAAATTAAATAATTTAAAATTTAATTTTGACATATAATAACAAAACAATACTTGTAATAAAAGGTTAAAATATAATTGGTCTTATTAATTTTTAATGTTATACATATGCTGTAATTTGTAAGTAATTACAATATACTACTATTACCATACATTCAACCCCATGAATATGTTTCTATTTTCGATTAAATTCAAAAAGGTAAAAGTTATTAGTAATTTTCTTAAATAACTTGTGATAAATTTAATTTAATATGAAATGTATTGATATATATGATATATTTTATTATTAATTAAAAATTTATAATCTACACTTTGATCTTAGCCGATAGACCGAGAAGCGATTATCTACAATCTAAAATCAACGATATTACTGTAATTTAAAAAGAGATAACTTTTACTTGTAAAAAAGAATGACATAAATGTCAAGAAGAGCTTAACGTTGCGTAATATTGGAAAACTCTTTTAGGTAACCTATTACTATAAATTATCCAATGAAATGGTGACATTAAGGCTTAAGGTAATAGAGCTACTTTTCATTGTGGTTGGATTAACGTTTTGATAAAACTCATTTATTTATCACTATTTTAAACTCACAATTTCGGTAAACTTTTACAAAAAAGACTATAACATAAGTCATATAAAAATCTATACAATAATAATAAATAATAGTGTTATATCAATTGCTAATAACAGGAAAAAAATTGTATTTTTGAATAGGTTACTATTATTAAAGTGTTATATAATTAATTATAATATTATAATATTGAGAAGATCCGCAACAATATATATATATATATACATTACATTTCCAATTTTTAACTCCTTTAAATTTTTTTAAAGGTTTAATTTTCGGAAATATTTTCTAGGTAGGTGATATTTTTCCATTTTCACCCCTATTAAATTTTAATTCCTTAGTGGTAAAATTTTGAAAAATCCTTTTTTTAGAGGTTTTCTACGTCATAAAACGAATCTACAGACCAAATTTCATCCTCATAGCTTCAGCGGTTCCAGCTAAGCGATGATAGATGAATCAGTCAGTCAGGACAAGTTATTTTATGTATATTCAGATATATATATATTTATTTAACAACTAATTTAAAAGTTTAAACACATTTATAAGAATTTAGATTGTGAAATTATAATTGAGTACCTTTATTGTTAAATTATTTACACATAAGCAATAGGTTACAGTGTTTTTTAATTCATGATACTGTTCGATGTGACTTGCAAGAGATTAGGATAAACTTACGCACTGTAATAAAATGTTAAATTATAAAAAGAAGTAGTATAGGTATATTAGACAAGTGTAATATTCGGATAACGATTTTTGATTCTTGTCCATCCTCTGCAATAAAATAAAACATAGTCACAGGTTCGTAGTCTTGTGGTGAATGATTTTTTTTCCTAACGTGCGTATGGCAGTTAGAGTAAATTATCGGGGTATCTCCTCCCCATTTTGAGTAATTTAGTTAATTTTCTCTTCAACGATCAACGAGTCACCAAAATATTATGAGTACAAGCGAGCAGTTGATCATATGTTTTAAAATAATCATAAACGGCCATTAGCAACAGCGAACGGTTAGTCGGAAAAAAATAAGGTGAACGTGATGTAATCCTAGGAATGTCATCACTGATTGTCATTGATATATAGTGTTTTATTTATATAATATATTATAAAAATAATCAGCGGCAACGCGGCTTTATGAAAGCACGACAAGGCGAGTGTGATGTACTTGTGTAGGTATATAATATGTAAGGATGAAAAGTATACATTTTCAGTTATAATTCGTTATTATACACACAAGTTTTCGATTATTAAGTACGGTGAACCCTATTATTATAAAATGACGTATTTTTTCATCCGTACAAAAACAGAACACAAAGCCATTACGTTAATGTAAAGCTAAATTAAAATTACCTGTCCGTACGTATACGGTACACATCGCATCGTAATGGGCAACACGCGGGTTAAAGTTAAAAAGTGGTTCACAAAGTGTTTTCACACTTATCATTATAGTATTATCATTACTATTTGTTATTATTTTTTTTGGCAGTTTTAGTGTTTTTTTTTATCTTTGCCGTATAGTCTTAGATTTAATCCGTTCCCATTGAACCCAAGGTAATAAAATTGACTCTGAAATATTAAATACAACCATCATGATCGTTATAGTTTTTTATTATTTATTTAAAGTATACATTTATCATTTGAAAAATTTCAACTACCTATATTTACATAATCTATTTAATTTTCAACTGTACGCTTTTCAGGCATAATAATCAAAATTTTGACGACTTATACTTTTGATAAAAAATTACTCTTCTATTAAATAAAAATTATATTAATATACAAAAGCTATACAAAAACACAGTACATTTGGAGAGTAATAGAAGCCGCCTCCTCGTGGCACTCTCTGGGTAATGCTAAATGGTTTTATAAAACTAATTAACACAAATAAATTATTTAAATATAACGAATTTATTATTATTTTATATATAAATAATTTAAAGTAAGTGTTTCCCAAAGTGTGTATTATAAAAATTTGGTCGGAAAGTGCTATATAATATTCTTGGGCGATAGGGGAAGTAGTTTTAAAATATTTGAGCGAAAAGAGACGTGGGCAAAAAGCGAAGGGTCATTTTTGGGCGTACGCGGTCTTGCCCCAAATTACTTTTTTATATTTTTGTGTCTGGGTCAGTTTGTTAATCTAGGTCCATTCATGTAAAAGTATTAAGTTCGATTAAAATGATCCGTCTCGCAGATGATTGACCGATCGGATTATTTTCGATATGCTTATACACAAGCATAGACGTAAGTTGGTAGATAGGATACGCGAATATCGATTTCCTTTCGGTTTTACGTTTATCCACCATGAACGGTATAGGTACGAGATTATTGTTTATTATTTAGTAAAAAAAAAAAAAAAATTAAAAAAAAAATAAAGGGGTTTAAATAATACATGAAAAAAATTATTTAGTCACGTTACTCTTGTTTTGAAATGATAAATATACTGTGAATGTTTTAAATCTACGATTAAAAACAATACTATTCAAGTATCGAATATAAAATCTAAATATGTACATCACTACTCTTGGGAGATAGGAAATAAAATAAATACATTGCTCATACGTTCCACGTTTGTACATGTAGGCATTATGTGTAAATTAGCACATATTCGTAATAAAACGAAGACACTGAAACAAAAATCATTAACAGGTTGATGAAATATTTTCATCTAATATTCTCGTAAACTGTGCAGTTATATAATTGACAAAGTAAGCGTTAGTTAGAAATGTCGTGTCATTAAAAACTTAATATTTTACTATGTACACAATATTAAATTTATATTATATATTCGTAATATACTATAAAGGCATAACTAAAAAGATATATTGATATAATTGTTAATATAAAAATGTAATTTGCTCTACTACTATATTATTATATTTCATTGCATTACGTATACGAAATGTCAAAATGTTTGATACGCGTTATATAATAATCGCTAATACATTAACTTAAAATTAATTCAAACCGTTGTTCCATTTTAGAAGTTTGTTTTTGTTATACTTTTTAAATAAAATACGACCAAAATCAATACTTAATTTTATTATTAATGATATAGTTAATCACTAATAATTAAACGAAATAAGCACGGTTTTTGAGAGTTTTTGTGGCCACTATAGTTTTTAAAACGTAATGCAGTTAGGTAAGAGGTTTATTACAATAAGCACACACACATATAAGTAGTGTTTTATGTATGGGTAAACATTTTAAATAAGCCAATAAATATCCATTAATAAGAAATAAAATAATGAAAATTAGAAGACGAAATTCTGGAACATCAATTTGAAATATGAAAATTAAAATAATTTAAAAACTTTTGATAAATTATGTAAATATGTGTTATTATTTTGCGAATGAAGGTTTAATTTTAATATTTTACTCATCATTCATATAATATTTTTATTTCCAATACTAATAGTATTTAAAATCGAAATTTTCCGACATCCGATAGTATTAATTTTTTTTATTATTCAATAATTTATTACATTTTTTTATTTTTTTAATTAGATATACTATTATAATGTAGTATATATAATATTTCATTCATAAAAACATAATAATTTGTAAGGATGTTATCAAGTGCTGATGATAAGTACAATAAAAAAATCAAGAAATTAAGATTAGAAAAAATGTGAAGTCATTACAACACCAAAATGAGTTATGCAATTATTCATGAGTATTACATAATGTGTACTCTTTTGATAATTTTTTGTTTTACTTCCTGTTCGAAATTGGCGAGCATTTTTCAAACCATAATAAGAAATTATTTTAAAATACAAATCTGTATCATATAATGTATAAACACCAATAAACTTTTTTAACTTTTGATTTCTTTATGTATTATTAACACAACTAATAATAATCTACTATTTAATCAAATTACCTTTAAAGTAAAATATTGCAAGTGGATTATCAAACTTGGAAAAATTAAAAAATAAATAACATAGGTATTTATCGTTCCATAATTTATAATGAACTTAGAGAGTATATTGGAATGACTTCGCATTGCATTTGAAGAAAGCCAATGCTGTATTAAACTTTAATACAGTCCTTAATATTGATCTAAATTTTGTTGCGTCTCATAAATACAATAAACAGTATAACTCGATAATTATTTTTATACATCAAACAATTTTGTTTCAATATATTATTTAGCGCACAAAACAACTATTCGAATGCAAAAATCAAGTACAGAAAATAATATTTATATATTTATATGAGATTATATCATCGAATTTTTTTTTATGGAACTTTAATTATGTAAAACGATAAAATTTACTCGGTATTTAAATTTATGTTTTTTAAGTGTATTTTGTACGATAGGGTTATATTTATAAAGGTAGATAGTAGCATCAGCAGTTAATCTATGAACATTTGAACTGCGGTAGGTCTTAAAAAAAATAAATAAATAAGTAAAACTATTTAAAACAAAAACTACATAATACCACGGTTCAAAAAAAATATACAACGTACTGATAATAATCATACAGTGTTGTGTGTCACGATGACTGAACGTATGTCACTCATTAGTATGATGACAAATATGGCAGATACGGAATTTTAATAATATATTTAGTGCAAACCAAAAACGATAAACGAGTTGGGGCCTGCTGGTTATAATCGTTCAATCTGATGTCAGTGCATAACCATAAGGCGAAATAACATGTGCTGTTTTAACAATATCATATCGTAATCCAAATGGACTGGTACGAACGTCGGTTCGGCTTTTGGCAAGTCGAACCGGAAGCATCAGCCACCACTGCAACTTGACTTATCGGCAAAGTCGGCCATGTGACGACGCCCATATTAATACAGTCGAACACTAGCCTGGTGCACCACTATATACGAGCAGAACAAATTATAATGCATATATATGTATAATCAATGCATACTCGGTATCCTGTTATATTATTTACTACTACGATACGTACAGTGCAGTGAAACTATTTTTTTTTAGATGTAAACTTTAGTTAAATAGGAAATAAAGTAACTTGGCTTAGTTAAAATAAGTAATTCTTTTTATCAAATGAATAATATTTTGATCCAAGAATAGAGCATTGAACTCTTCTTCAATTATAATCCCGATTATTTTTCTTAAAAACAACAGTTTTTTAAAAACTATGTATTATATTAATAATCTTTGGACTAAAAATAAAGAAAACATTAACGTAATGCGTGACTATAAAATTCTTTAATTGATCAGTAGCTGCATATTATAAAAACAATTTAACTCGTTAAGTAAGAAGTTAATTTTTAAAAAAATGAGATAATTAAGTTATTAACTTGTAAATTTAAATTTAAAGTGTTTACTAGTTTTTGATTTTTAGCTTTGAATAATATATACGGAAATTCAGACATTATTCTTAAGTACAGTAGTATTTTTAGTTTAACTCTGATTCATTTATTAGATATTGTCCCTAGAATAGACGATTAATTTAATTCAAACTACACACACATTAATATACCGAGTAATAAGTACCTATACGTCACCGACTTACCAAACCTTTGCAGCAATAGGTATTTTTTAAACTGCCAGAGAAGTATGTACCGGAATACACTGCAAAATTTAAATGACCGTAACTCACTTGTATTGAGAGTTTCACCTAAAATCAAAAAAGTTGTTATGGAAATAATTTTGGTAAAAAAAAAAATATTTCGAAAAATATTACAAATATTATTATATAATATATTACAGATGACATACGAAAAAGAGCACGATTGAAATTGTGCATTAACTAAATAGATATTAAAAAATGTAATATAATTTTAAAAATAAATATTTTAAATAACGTTTTTTCGTTTCTTGGTATAAAATTTTAATTTAAAAATGTATAAAAATTTAGTAGTATATGCAAATTAAGAAAACATAAAAAATCAAACTTCGCTTGCCATCCTGTGAAATTTATAAAACATGACTTAATACTTTATTTCAACATCCATAATATTCAGTATTGGTATTACATTTTATAAATATTATTGACACACGAATATTTTGTCTAAGCAGCGTTTTATTTAAGAAACTATTAATAATTCCTGTAGAATACAAAATGTCTTTGAAATAAATAAAAGAGTAAATATTTTTGCCGAATATTAGGTAAACTTTAGTTTGCACTCTCATTTACACTCTAGATTTTATTTTGTTTCATTATTTCAACATCGGTATCATAATTTATAAATCAATATTTATCATTCGACAAAACAGAGGTATAACTACTTCTGTTGTGTTAAATCCGTTGGGTAACACCATTCAATTTTCAAGGACATATATTGCGTTTCTAAAGGTCTTTTAGGTCATAGAGATGATATCAATAAAAAAAAAAAAAAATTCCCTAATTGAATTTAAACTTAAATTTAAATTTAAATGTCTTCAGAAAACATTAAATTTTATGTTTATTTTAATAATTATTATAAATATTGATTTCAGAATTTTTTAAATCAAAAGCAAAGAAAACAAATTATAACAGTAATAATAATTGATTATTATACATTAAATTGTTGGAAATAAGTAAGTTTGATTATTTGATGATAAATAAAGATAATCTAGTGGCGTGATCGTGTGGTATACAGTACTTATAAATAAATTATCAATGTATTAGTGTAAAGAAAATATAGATTCGCAATAACATTTGTTTTTAACTTTTTAATAATATACTATTATTGTATATAAATAGTTAACTTTTAGTTATACCTTACATGCAATTTCAGTTGAAAGTTCTCAATAGAGACTGTATCCGTTATTACTAATTTAAAAATATTTTTTCTATTAATGGTTAAAAATGTTGCCAAAAACTTAGTTACATGCAATCATTAATTATACTATAATTACTAATAATGCTACAACTGAACAGAATAATATAATCACATGATACTTATATAAATATTTTTTCCGTGTTAGAACCGAGAGCCGAGCAAGATCTGTTTATTATACTGCTACACACTTGGTGCATATATATAGTATACACATATGACTTTCAAAACATATTTATATTTTTTATACGTATTTGTATTTATAATATTATTTTTCCACGATAGGCCAACCTTACCCGCAAAAAGTCGTTTTACTCTCTCACACATACGAACACATTTTATATTATTATGATTTAAAAACCGAGATTAATGATTTTCGAGAAACGGCTAAAGTAAATGATGAAAGATATTAACTCCATGATAACCAACCGCACCCTAGCAGATCGAAATAAATATTAGAGACCACAACATCATTAGAATATGAATGATAGTAAAGATGGGCATCGTGAAATAAAATTATAACTTTTTTGTAATAAAACCAGGGGTGCCCTTTGAGGGATGAGCCAGGGTATGAGCCAGCTCACCTAGAATTTTTTTTTATCTAGAATTGGACTAAGCATTTATAAATAATTGATATTGGGGCTTTAGCCACCAGATTTAAATGTTTCATTTCTGAAAAAATGAAACATTTTTAAATGCAATTTTTATTAATTTCGAAGAAAATTAATAATGTTATTCCTTAATGTTGAATAGTTCTTCCCACAATGAAGATAATATTATTCTTTTTTGTCGTATAAAATAGATATTTAAAGGTTTATGCATAGTTTTAGATTAGATTAGACACATTTAATAGTGAAAATACAAGTAACGTTTTTTAACAATTGGTGGTGGGAAATAATTGGTCTATTTAACTATTTATATTCTAACATGCTCTAGCCCTTAATTCAGATAAATTGGAACATGAAAAAAACAGACGTGACTATATAAGCGAAGACAAGGTAATACAAAAAAGAAAAAAGAAAAAAAATTATCTATCCAGCCTGAATACAATAAGAAGATATTAGAATGTATAGGGTAACACTATAAGTTTTTAAAAATAAAACGTCACAGATATTATACTATTATTGTTTAAAAATACTAAAGATTAAATATATATTTCTGTATTCTTAGAATTTTTTGTTTTATGCGTATTAAATTACTGCACTAAATTGTGTTAGAACTTAAACGGAGTAATCGAAATATGCTTTCTATAACCAGTATATAATAAATATGTTCATAGGTCAGACAAAATTTAAATTAACATTTTCAACTATGGGAGGCAGCGTGACGGCAGGTTTCCGAGAATTTTCTAACAATGATGACGTCGTCGCATTATATTCAATTACGAATAAGTGAATGTTTTCTTAGTCTATATACAAACCACGCATGGTATTTGGCTGTCATGACGTCTGAATAATAACTACCTGATTTATTGGTGTTCCGTAAAAATAGTATACCAGCAAACGAAACCGAACTCATTTATCGTTTAATTCCAGACAGCCACATATAGAAAGGAAAATAATAATAATAATTTTAATAATATGATTATTCAGATATTTAACATTATCTATGTATGCGAAATACCAGTTTAAATTATACTAGTATTACAAGATACTAGAGTTTAGTAACTAGACCATTTATAGTTTATAATAAATTACAATAGACGTAATTAAATAGAATTTACTCAAAAAATGTCAAAAAGGAAAAAAATACGCAAAGCTCAAAATTAAAATCATATTTTCTACTTTATATTATTGCTTTAAAAAAAAAAAAAAAAAAGAGTCAACAAAAAAATGCGATGGTAATTATCCAAGCTTTTAATTTATGAAGTGGGTACTTCTACAGTTTCCTCAACCTTTTTCTTTTTTTCATTTTTAGTTACATCTAAGTTGGTTTTGTTTTGTTTTGTTAGAATAATGCTTGGTGTCTGATTTCAAGATTATTTTAATTTATATGTTTATACCATATTATAAAATGTTTGATACTTAAGTAAAAGGGTCAGTTAGAACTAAAAATGTTTTTTAAAACAAGCTTACAATTTTTTACACTAACAACAATCAATATAAGTGTATTAGTCTTACGTTTTAGTAAAAATATATAGTAATTCGCAAAATTGTTTTAAGATAATAATAAATTTAATTTAATTCTAAGTTTCAGTTATTTTGGTGTTCCCTAATTACCACCAAAATATAGAAGCTATATTCTAAATGTCATTAAATTTGACAAAGTAGTCTTCCATATAATTTTTTTTTTTTTTTTGTTTAGTCTATTTTTCATTAAATAGATTATCTTGCACCCTTAGAACTAAGGTTGGGTTGAATATCAGTAGCACCGTAACTAGAGGTTGGTGGAATGGACGGTCGCTATAGGCGCAGCAAAGTCAGGGGGCGAGTAAGTTCGAGTTGAGTTGAAATTGGTTTTTTTTTTCAGTATAAAATAAGTGCTAAAATAAAATTAGCCAAGGCGCCACGGGGGTTAGTCACGGTAGTGAATATCAGCTCTTGTTTTATTTTACAGCTGTGGGCATAAATACTAAGAATCCATAAAAATATATGCATTCATATAACCACTCCAGCCGTTATAAATACCGTTTATCCCTATTAATTTATGTAAAGTAAAATAAGCATTGTCAACTGTGGTTTTGTTGTAGAGGGCGCACTCGTTCGATTTTTAAGCAAAGCTTGCAGGTTGACAGACTTGCTTAATTCAACAGTTCAGTCAGAGGCGTATCTAGGGGAGGGGTTTTGGGTGTTCACCCCACTACCTTGACATTTTAACGAATTTAGAAAAAAGTATTGTTTAATATTTTTAAGCAATTTAAGTTTAATATAATAAACATTTTCCAGGATTATATATAATCCATTGCCAATCTATCTAGTAATATAACATTAATTATTATCAAAATTGTCATCTTGTGAAATAACGACATTTAAAATATATATAGTACCATACATGGTAGTATAAATATTAAACATCTTCCCCCCCCCCCATCAACCGAAAAAAAATGTCTAGACATGCTCCTGAGCTAAATTATATCATTCCGAATACATCAATATGTAATGAGCAGGCCCTATTTACGTAATCATAACACATCACGCCAAAGGACGTCAGCATCACACATCGCCTTACGGCGTGGATTAATCATACGAAATCTCTTACTACAGTTATTCTGTACAGTTTACTTTATGTCTATATACATCTTAACAGTGTGTTTGTCTAAATTAATAAAGCAAGTCAGTTAAACTTTTTATACATTTTATCTTCAAAGTGTTGTCTTCTTCTTCACTTTCACTACCCGTCGTAATCCCCTTTGGGTGCACGACAAATATAAACCTGAGAAATTAAATAAAATAGTAAATGATTCTATGTAAAAAGTAGGTAGAATTCTTTTCAGTAATAATTTTACATTAGTTCCATGTACTTTACTAAATTAATATTATTAGATGTTTTATTTATACTTTTAGTTAATACAACCATACTTAATACATAATAATTATATTATAACAATGTCTAGAATGGATTTATGCTGTATACAAATAAATCATATTAATTTAAATATTTACCATCTAAAGTTTAACATTAGTGATATTTTTGTTCGTCAGATTTCAATTTTCTATTATTAGATAGAAACAAAAAAAAAATATAACAAGTTGGAATGTAATAAATTTAAACTATACTCGTTAAAGCATATAGTGGTGATACGGTAAATCAAATACAAGTGATTGGGCGAGTAGCAAGAATATACCCATGGCCTGCCATGAATTCGATGAACTATACTAGGAGTATATTTCAACAGAAAACAATAGACAGATATAGTACATTAACTGCGATTGAAAATGGTTCCTATCATATTACTAGTTACTGAAAAGTCATTAAAACTTATTCTAAATGGACATAAGAAAATGGATAAAATAGTATAAAATATTTCAGCAAAAACAAATAATAATATATTACGTATTAAACTTAGGTATAAGCGTTAAATGCATACAATGCTTCGTTCAACAAGTGAGTTGTGTAATTCATTAAATACTATACTTCGTAAAATTAAAAAATTAAAAAGAAAACAAATTTTAAACAAAACATAATAAAACAACTTTTTATATAAACGGGTTTACATTTTTATGATTTTATTGTTTATCAGTACCAATTATATCGTTTTTTTATTACTTCATAACCTGAAATTCAACAACTCGATCAGTTTATAGATACAAATCATAAATATTTCATGGTCAACATACATATGGCTATTATTTCGTACAAAACATTATTCCACAGGCAAAAATTCGACATAAAAACCAAAAATTGTATATATGTTCGGCATAAATTGTAAATGGTTTAGTTGGTAGCAGAATAAAAAAAAATACATAATTTTTTAGATTTAAAAGTTATTGAAAAATATTTTGTATTCGAACATTTGTTTTAATTTTTTTAAAATAATTTAATGTACAATTTCGATAACAGAACAGATAGTGGACGACTTAGAAAACCAGACACCACTATGAAATTCGAGTCAAAACATCTAAATTTCCCACTACTATTTTGAACAGTATTATAATAATTATAATTGTATAAATATATACTTATAACGAAATATTTAATTTATACTTGTGAATTTATTTTATATATTAATAATAGTCAACAATTGTAGGAAAACTAAAAAAAAAGGAAAATATTGCAGAATAAATACAAATGAAAATTAGTTACATAAGAGAAGATACGAAATCAATATTATTCCGCATTGATTAACCATGTAAGGTTCTGATAACAAAATAATCAACTAGATAAAAACTACATCATTAATACACTCGTATAGACAATAATACATTTTTTATATTTAATTTAGATAAAGATAAATAAAATTGTAACTATTAAAATATTTGTATTAATAATTGTTATTATTATTATTATTATATTATTATATATATATTATTAATATTTTCAAATACTGTCATTGATATACTCGTGTACTATGTTATACCGATAAAACAAAACCAAATAGGTTTTTCAACATTACTATATAGATATTTGGTACACCGTAATAAAAAGTTCAATATCAAGCATAAAAAAATCTATAGGAAAATTTATGATACAAGTTTGCTCATCGAGGTTGATGTATGTAATAAAATAACAGGAATAGAGGTAATTTTAGAAATATATTTTGACATGTTTTAATCCAAAATCTAGAACACACTTTGTATGTAAATCAAAAAAATATAACACATCTGTCATTTTAAACAATAATTGTTTAAAACGACAGATGTGTTTTTTGATTTACATACAAGTTGTATACAATTATTGTTGATGCGTAAAATGAAATTAAACTTATTATTTAGAGTAGTCTAATATATGTGAAAAGTGAATAAACAAATAGCATTTTGTTTGTTTCGATGTCAATATTGACGTTTGTATATTAAACATCATGCTTAAATACTGTTCTCTATGATGGTTTCCTATGTAATATATTTGCTTATCGAACTAAGGATATAAAAAACATCTTTAAATTATATTTATAAAACAGATTGTAAAGATTACATCGTGATAAACGAATAGACCAAAAGCTAAAAAAAAACATCCAAAAAGTAGTTTTCATAAATCATACATAATCAATTAAACGTCAAGAAATGTTCTTAGTTTTTACCATTAAGTTTACTACGGTATTAGTTGGAGGAATACCGTTTTAATAGTAAGAGTGATCAACATGTATTTACTGTCATAGTTTCTAATAATTAAATACTGTTTTTTCTATAATGCTGAAAAACTAATTTTTGTCACTATTTCAAAAGAATATTAAATTATTAGATTTTTAACTAATAAATATACGACTTAATTATCAAATCAGAATTTTGTCATTTAAAATTACCGAACAAAACTACGTTTTTAATTTAAACATCACTTCTCACTTTTGTAGAGTTTATGATAATTAATATTCTTTTGTAATCGAGAACGGTTTTTTTTCACGCATACTTTGGATTGGTTTACGAGTCTCTTCTTGTTAAACATTTCTGGAAGTATACATAAATTAATTTTTGGCCATGGAGTTATGGTCAAAAAATGCACCAACAACGTTGTGAAATGTGAAACCGTATACGCTTATAAACAATACATATTATAATGTTTAAACTTTGAAAACTTTTAAAGGTTGTCAAAATAATTATAGAAAAAATACGGTTATTACGCAGTACCGTCGTGTTATGATTATTGTCGTAAAAATGAACAACTAATCGACACCACGTTGTACAGCCATTGGAATTTCAATAAAATAACATAGCGGTAATCGCGTGGACAAACACATTAGTACTAGTGCAGACACGCAGCAATGAGAGAATACTGGGTGATCCATAAAAAAACCATTGATCACAAATAATTATTCATAACCAACGATTGAAACGTACGAAGATAACGTGTTTTAACAATCAGCGACAACACATCCGGTTGCCCGGTTGATTAGCTTTCGGTCCACTCGTTGAACTCTTTTACTTCTCGTCGCGCCAGTCATTTTAAGGAGAATTCGACGACGGAAACAACAACAATAACACCGGCAGCAGCGTAACGACAACCACAAGGCATCGGTGCAGCGAACGCAAACCGTGCGGTGACGACCCGTTACCGGGATCAAGGTATGAACCACGGCGGTACGTACGCAGATATACCACGCGCGCCCGGGCAACGGTGCCGGCGGTCCGTGCGCCGTTCACCGTCGCGCCGCCGCACTCCTTCCACTCGTCGTAAACGAGGCCGACGACGACGCGAGAGAAAGAAAAAAAACAACAACAAAACGCCCGTACTTACGCGTACGGACATTTTCGTGCGTTTCTCTCTCTCTCTATCTATCTATCTATCTATCTATTCTTGGCGGCGCGGAGGTCGGTCGGTCGGTTCATCGACATTGGCCGCGGCGGTCATTTAGTCGGAATCCGCGCGGCGTAGTTGATGATAATGTACGGCCCAGGAATCGCAGCACCGGGACAGAGGTTAATAACACAGTGTTATTGTTGCAAGCGCGTGCAC
>JASXSY010002338.1:0-88425 GCA_034509805.1 Sipha maydis | reverse complement strand
ATATATATATATATATATATATATATATATATATATATATATATATATATATATATATATATATATATATATATATATATATATATATATATATATATTTATTTGTTATGTACAGTAAAGTGTGTTGACGCGAGTAAAAACAATATATGCATTGTACCTGATAGGTTTTTAACGACTCGGTTATAAATTATTATAATAATATAGACCGTCGAACGAAACGTTTCCCACGTAATGTCCACCATAGATTATCGACTCGGTTAATGAAAACATTGATAACCATACTTGTACGCGCGCGTTTGTGCGTATCGATCAAGTGGAATATAGATGCGTTAGACGCGTATAGAAACAAGTTTGGCGGAACGTGTACACCATAGCGACGCGTCGGTGATGACCGTACGTCCTATATTTGTACGCGATGCGTAAGTGTAACTCGGTATAGGTACTACTTATACATGTATTTTCAATATTTTTATTGTTATTATTATTATTATTATATTGTACGACCGTTGGAGTGAGAAACCCATAGAGTTCGTCAACGGCCGATCGATTATTACTTAGGTTCCGGATTTCAATGTAAAGTGCATATTTTTTGGTAGATCTTACACAATGCTTTGTCAGTACATAATTCAATTCATATAACGAGGGTTTCAAAGCTACAAATTTAATTTTGCATTTTTTTTTTCCATATTTCGACGTTTTTTCATTTTTAGAGCATATTTAGCATTATTGTGTTATCTGTGGGTGTAAAACTTTCTCCAGTGAAAACAGTATCCCAATCAGTAGAATAACCGTCTTCAAGGGAAACTGATTGTCTTACACATTGAAAATTACTTTTATTAAGGAAACTAATACTTCCGAATCTTGAAGATCCTTCTTCAGGACATTTGTTATAAAATGTGTTACCTGTGAAATCGGACTCGACATCAAAGCTTCTACTTTCGCTGCTTTTGTTGCTGGATCCATCTTTCTCTTCGTCATTGCTGCTGTCGCTGTGGAACAACTCGGCAAATTTTGTGATCCTTCGTTCGTTAATGTGTTCTCTGGACATTCCAATTACAATACTTCCGCGGAATCGAAATTCACATTTAATTAGTAAACGGTAAGTCAGTGTGGGTAGGTCTTACTCGAATACTAAGAAAATGTATTATGAACAATGTAGAGCAATTTTAAGTATTTATATTATTCGAGTATGTTTATCGAAAAGCAGATTATCTCATGTTTTTCTACATTTGTACAAAAATATGTAACAGAATATCTGTTCAAATGTCATGTTTATCTTTTAAAATATTTTATGATGACGTCATCGCTGTACTTTTTAAATGTTGGATGCTTGCTAAAATAATAATAAAATTATTATTTATCAGAAGACGACGACGACGACGACGATGATGACCTGACCTTTAGCCCTATACACCAGCCGCCGTAGGCATGGTCATGCTAAATAAAGGATTTAGTATATGCATGATGATTCGATTCATTATTATCAAAAATATTTGTTATTAGTTTGTATAAAAGTTTAAAATTCTGATAAGTGAAGTGGTGATGTAACATGGCGCAATACGCAAAGTACATCTTAATTACATTCTAAAATTCAGCTCATCTAAGCATTAAAAATTATTTTAAATTATATATTGCACTAGATCAAAAGGCGATTTTGGTGTATTAATGAAAATTTCTTAATAATAACATTCTGTTTTTGAGTATGTATAAGCGTGTGGTATAATACTAAAATACCGGTTTTAAAACCGTTTAATTTAGTTCATTTCGCTCGGAATCTATAACATGTAATGCAAATAGGGTTTTTTAATTAAATGTAAATAAATTATAGTGATGACTTTATTTAGAACTTTTTTGTCTTAATACAAATGAAGTTCACATTAAGATGTCAAGCGGGCAACATATACTCAAAGTCTAAAACATGTCCCGTGTGAATTAAAAATACACCGAGGAAGGAAATATCAGGATAACACACGCAAACATGTATACTCGTATGTTTATAGTGTGACTGTGTGTGTGTGTGTGTGTGAGAGAGAGAGAGAGGTACGCGCACGCCAACATTAGTATAAAGTATTCACGAGACAGGCAAAAAACTTTACAACTTATTTATAATATTATACTGTGCGGAATACGTTTTTCCGGGCGAAATATGTTCAAAAGTTTAAACTTCCTTGTTTTTACTCCCCGGCCGCGTCGTTTGCCGTTGTAATTGTTTGCACGGTACACAATTAAACTATTATTCTCCGCTGAATGGTTATATGTACACTAAGAACGTCTGTTGTTCGGAGATACCCATAGGTACAAGACCAGTTACCAAGTTTCAAAAACTTAATTTTTAAGCCACTAATCTATATAGTTCCATATATAAAATACTGTAACTCGACGAGTTTCTCTTTTCATCGGTAATCTGATCGGTGACGTAAAGAGTCACGGTTTTTCTCGTACTTAGAAAACCATATTCATTTTATTTCTTGATATGCCAACAACTTGTAATATGCAATTATATAATCAGGTTTCAAAACATGAATGAATATCGAAAAATTATGAATTTAAAATATTATTATTAATGGTGTTTACTTGTCTTTCATTCGGTACACTCGCGAGTCGCGCATCATCGTTGATATTACACCAGTGAAAAATGATAGCTATTCGAGTAAATACATAACATTTGAAAACGATTAATATTTATCAACCTAGTTACTAAATAATCATCTCGAGTGCTACTCGCCCGGACCTACAACGAGTTTATTATGCATACATTACGCGTCTATCGACGCAACGTTTAAAATTCATCGTGCGCCGTAAGTTGTACCGAGAGATGTATAAGCCGCGTAAACATAAGTATGCAAGGATCGCGTACTATGTCTATACATCATCTAGACAAAATATTGCTCCATTTGAGTCGCAGCTGATCACGCGGGTCTTGCGATACCCTACGGGTTAGTGCTGCTCAATCCGTCTACGGTGTGACCGAGGAGAGGACAATCTCATTACACCACTTTCGGGGTCCGTAGATCCTTCTGAATCCACGAACTCGATCATTTCGGATAGTTTATAACGATACACAACGTACTAATGTAATGTAATATTTAATAAATGGCGGAAGAGCATAAAACAATATGTTACACGACGACGACGATTAGAACTTTATCTGTGTGCAAGACCGGTAATTGTACGGAATATTGATTTGTATAATATTTCATGAAAAAGCTATATTACCGAATGCTATATACACATCGGTTATAGTATACCATATCGTGCACGTCGTTTTCGGGTGTTCCGATTTCTTCGAGTTGCATACGAAAATCATACATCATGTATGCGTTCGAATAGAGGTTTGCTTTCGTTTTAAGCTTGCGCTTACACACATTTACGAAACTTTAAATCAAACAAAAAACGATTTTCGAAAGTGTGACTAATGTAATTGACGGTTTCGCTGCTATCAAATTTCTGCGTTTACGTAAAAACACGTAAATCGAATTACATCTCGAGCACCGCACGCGCGAATATATCTTTTTGGTATGTAACCATAGCAGTGCGAAGTAATAACAGTAATAGTCAAATACTGCACATCGTATCTAAACCGAAACGGTTAAACTGCACTAGGGTCAAATACAAGTAACGATCGAACTGCATTTAGGTAAAAAATGTGGCATTCATACGATTAAAATAAACGTAATGACGAATCGTTCACAGTGTCGGAAAACAATTTTAGTGTTTTAAAACGTTGTGGTGATAACAAAAAAGATATTTTTTCTAAACTTTGTATTACAATTAGTTTCAAAAATTATGTGACATGAAATAAAAAAATATAATTAGTTACTTATAAGTAAGAAAGAAAATAAAATATCTGATTAGATTAAAAAGCCTGGATGGTCGAAGAAGGATAAAATGTACATTATAATATTTTTTTGTTGGGTTGAAAAGATGGCTGCATCCGAGTTCCGTCCCATATATAAAAATTGAAATTAAAGGTATACTAGTTCCGTCCTAGCTTTTTTAATGAACATACTAATTCCGTCCCAGGTTTTTCTTAATGGATAATATACTAATTCTGTCTTGTATCAAGTCTTTTAGAAATAAAGATGATATTTATTTCAGTTATTGCACCAAATAATCGAATTAAACAATATCCTATTATATAGAAATAAAGATAATATTATTTTCAGTTATCGCACTAAATAATTGAATTTAACAATATCATATCACATAGAAATAAAGATGATATAAAATAAGATTTTAGTTTACGAAACTAAATAAACTTTTCAGTCGTTATTTGTGCGTTTACGTGTCATTTAATATACCTATTAAATATGGATACTATGTACAGTGAAAAAGGTAAAATGTTAATTATTAAAAATGAATTTAAATTTTGTTTTCATAAAGAATTGAATAATAATATTGAACGCTGGAAGTGTATTCAAAAACAATGTAAAGCATATATAAAAAAGTATTAGTTATCATATTACAATATTTGTTGATGTAAAATGAGCATTCCATTGTATATGCAGTAAATGTTGTTGCTACATCCACATTTCATTTGCATCTATGACTAAAATTTGGGAGAATTGAATTTTCCAAATTTATATTTGTTTAAAATCTGTAACTTATCCTTACTAAAATGGGGCACTTTTCTAAGTTATAACGTCCTTCTTGTTTTTATTTTCAAATTATCGTTTAGTTATTATAAACAAACATCATTTTGAATTTTGTTAGATTCAAAATATATGTTTAATTAATTTATAATTCAATATTTTTAATTATATATAAATAAAAATTAGTATGATTGAAATTCGTTAAGTAAGCATAAAGTTATTCCGAGTTCCAAGGATATTTGTGCAACATATTTATATATATATATATATATATATATATATATATATACTAAAAAATACAACGTAAATGATAAAAAAAAATAAAAATATTAACATACCATATTAATTTACCTTGTTTTCAATTAAAATCACACATCACCGTCAACAAGTTTCACCACTCGAATATTTTTCTATCTTGTTGTACCGATCCATTATTATTATAGTTATTATTTTTTTTATGTTAATATTTAAAACCTATAGATAATATGCGTGTAACTAAAGAGAATTCCAATTTAGGATTTTATGTTTATCTTTTCGGATTGTAAACAGGTCTTACAAACACTTCTCAGTAAACGAAATAAGTATTTAGTTTATATACATTTTGTGTATAACTTTTTATAATATGAATGGAGAGAAAGATCCACCTGAATCACAATGTTAATAATAACATGATTTTTTATTTTCCAACTGATTTTATTTTGGGTGGCAAGAATAAAATGTTTGAACGTTCAATAGATCCTATAATGTAGTATCGAAGTTGATGGGTGTGACGTACAAGCAGTTTGCGAGGCATCACCGTTGCCACTTTACTCCCACCCGTCAAAACTTTTAATACTTATCTCTATAGGTGATCAGTTTCTGTTTCGATATTCGATATTCGAAAAAATACTTACCTTCAAAACGTAATTTACAATAATTATAAATATTAACGGACTTCAAATCATATAATGGATGGAAAAAAATGTGAATTTATTATTTTTAAAAAGTATTCTGTGATGATGATTTTAATATATTTATAAATTCATTTTTCAAAAACACTATTTTAAATGAAACGCAGATATTTAAAATTAAAAGAGTCTTATAGTAAATATCAATAAAAAAAAAACTCACTGTCTAGCATTGATTTTAAATTCCTATTTAAATTACTTGTGTATATTGGTGTACGCATAAATACACGTTAAATTTAAATTATTAAGAAAATTAAAAAAAAAAAAAGAACCGGATGGGCCTCGCTCTGCTGTACAGTTAGGGGTGGAGTGCACCTCGCTTATAGGATAGGTCATTATTATAATGGATTTGTTAAATTTGAATGCAATGATAGATATCATTGTATACGAATAACGATTCTGAACGGAGTTCATATGTTTGTCTAGGATATAATACATTGTTATTTATAAACATTGTAAAAAGTATATTTTTTTTTATTTTGAAACGATAAATATATTTTTCAACTAGGATGGGTTGGCAGTTGCATACAGCGATATAGTTTGTCAGTCTAGAACATTCTACATTATATTATATTTTACATGTAATTTTATGTCAATATTCGCTGTTCAAACGCTTATAAAAAAAAATTGTGCCTATGGATTTTAATAATTTTTGAATGACATTAAGAACTACTTCTGTGGAATCTTCGATTAAATTTTCAAGTATTTTGTAGTAGCCAAATTTTTTTTATCACCGATTTTAAAAATAAAATGTAAAAAAATCGAATACTTTAAATGCCTATAAGTGGCTTAAAAATCAATATAATATTTTGAAAAAAATATTGCATAAAAGAAATACCAATCTTAACAGCTGGTAGAAATTTCAAAAATCTGCGACTTATACTTTTTGAATTATAACAAATATTTAAAATCGTCTGAGAATAAATCGCTATTTTATGCAATTTCGTAAATATTTAAATTTCAAACAGTCATACAATTTTTTCCTCTTAGTCCGGTAGAAATTTTTTTAAAGATTTTTGAAGAGTAGCTCATAGATAACCTAGTGTTAAAATTTTGAACCTTAAGTATGAACAAAAAAAATTTTATGAATTTTTATCTACAAAATAACATGCAAATTATCGTGATTTTTACACATTTTATACAAATTTGAGCATTAAGGGCTTATAAAAAAAAATTGAGTTAACCGATCACCGATATTTTTTAGTTACGATAAGTTTAACTTATTATAAACCTAGTATAAAATTTTCAAGAGTTTTCGCTCAATCAATTAAATTTTATAGATGTTTAAAAACAAAAATTTAACAAAAATCGAAAATATAAATTGTCTATAAATAAGTCAAAATATGTCAAAATACTTTGAAATCTTAACCATGTATAGAGAACGTCAATATAAAGATTTGGTGAAAATTTCAAGTTGTTGCGATTTTTCATTTTTGAGTTAGAGCATTTTAAAAAAAAACCGATATCTTTGTCAGTCTAGAATATTATACAGTATATTATATTTTACATGTAATTTTTTGTCAATATTCGCTGTTCAAACGCTTATAAAAAAAAATTGTGCCTATGGATTTTAATAATTTTTGAATGACTTTAAGAACTACTTCTGTGGAATCTTCTATTAAATTTTCAAGTATTTTGTACGAGCCAAATTTTTTTTATCACCGATTATAAAAAAAAAATGTAAAAAAATCGAATATTTTAAATGCCTATAAGTGGCTTAAAAATCAATATAATATTTTTAAAAAAATATGACATAAAGGAAATACCAATCTTAACAGCTGGTAGAAATTTCAAAAATCTGCGACTTATACTTTTTGAATTATAAAAAATATTTAAAATCGTTTGAGAATAAATCGCTATTTTATGCAATTTCGTAAATATTTAAATTTCAAACAGTCATAAAATTTTTTCCTCTAATTCCGGTAGAAATTTTTTTAAAGATTTTTGAAGAGTAGCTTATACATAACCTTGTGTTAAAATTTTGAACCTTAAGTATGAACAGAAAAAATTTTATGAATTTTTAACTACAAAAAAACTTGCAAATTATCGTGATTTTTACATATTTCGTATAAATTGTAACTTTGAGCACTTATAAAAAAAAATTGTGACTTACGATTTTAGATTTTTTTTTATCAGTTAAGGAACAACTTATAAGAAACCTTGTATTAAATTTTCAAGATTTTCTAGGCAGCCAAAAAAATTTTATCGTTATTTAAAAAAAAAATACTTAAAAATATTGAAAATTTCAATTGTCTATAAATAGCTTAATAAAAGTCAAAATACTTTGAAAATTTAATGGTGTATAGAGAACGCTAATCTAAATATTTGGTGAAAATTTCAAGTATTTACATCGATTATTTTTTGAGTTATAGCAAAATAAAATATTTGATTATGTCAAAAACTGGTTTTGCGTAAAAACTCCCGTTTTTCCCAAATTTTTTTATGGTTTTTCCCGTCGCATTTAAAAAATATTAGAAATTTTTAACTTTTGACCCCCCAAAGTACCAAATAGATTCACTTTCCTTTCAGAAAAGTTGCTACATAAGGCAATCGAAGCATTTTTACTGCCCCAAAACGTGTCGACAGACACAAAAAAAAAAAAAAAAAAAAAAAAACACACATCATTGTAAAATCAATACATTCTTCACTCCGTTCAGAATCTAAAATTGGTAAGATAACAATACTATACATATTATATTTTATTATTATTTTAATTCTTCTTTTTTTTTTAACCGGGACGGTATTGGTATGTATCTTTTTTTTAACCGGGACGGAATTGGTATAAAAAAAGGTTCTCGGGACGGAACTCGGATGCAGCCGAAAAGATATTTTTGATACCGATAGGAATGTTAGAAAGGTTTAAACAGGAAATACGTTGGTCCCGTTGAGTTGATAGGCTGGGACAGAAGAAGATTAGGTTAATTTCATTTCATTTAATTAAGATTAGATTAAAAAATATATTAAAATAGAGATATTATTAGTGTCGTAATCTGTCCACGATTTCAAGTCCTATAAGAAATGATCGTACATTAAAAACTTAATTGTTTTTTTTTTTTTTCGAATCGAGTTCGGTTCGAAAATCGTCTATTTTTCAATTCAAGACTGCGATTCGACCTAACACGAGCGAAGAATCGGGAGGAATAAATACAAAAAAAGCGCAACGACCGCGATGACGGATGTACGTGTATACGCGTATTTCATCATATCCTGCAGGCACGCGCACATCAATCACCGCGGTGGTGCGCGACCGGAACCGCGTAAGACTGCGCGGGTTAACAATAAAAAAAAAAAAAACAATAGCAACACGAAGTATACGTGCGTATGCAATGTAAGTGACGACGAGGAGACACGAAAACCTCAAATATACATAAATATATATACGCACGTGTGTGCATTCTCACAAACTGCAGTATGTATTGTAACTGTTGTGGTCGCGGTCGAATGGTCGAAGAGGAAACTGGAAAGTCATCGGCGGGCGCAGAGCCATCGGGAACTTTTAACGTTTTCGTATACGTGCCATTATCGTCGCCGATAAAATACGTACCATATCGATGCGCCTATTATTCAGTGTGTCCTGCGAGGAGACGCGTGCCGCCGTCCATTACGCGTATCCCGTATCGTTATTATTATTATTATACTAAGTGTGCGTGCGCGAGGAGACAAAAAACGAACTGGTTTCCGGCGACGGCGGTGGCGGCAGGGGTCCCTTGACCTTTTATTTCGCTTTATTTCTTTTATGTTATCGTTTTTATTTTCATTCTCTGTAGTACGCCCTAGCTCGTAAAAAAAAAAAAAAAACAGGAAGAAAAAGAAACGCATTATTTTACGCGCGCGCGCGTCGGAAGGATATGGAAATTTGTACGTACACCGAAAATTTGTCGCGCACGGTCATTAATAATATCATCGTCCCTTCGACAATGGGCCGTCGTCGTCACGGGAGGGAATCCGGATTTATTGCTTTTATTAATATCGCACCACACGAGAGAAATGAATACACGTTTCGATGCTCGCGCCGCAGCATCCTTCGGCCGCCCCGCCGCACCCGTCCCGCGGTCGACCAATATAATATTGCGTGTCCGCCAAAAATGCTGTAACAACAATGCGCTGCGGCGCGCGGTATTTCTGACGGAAACCCATATTATACGTCACGGTTGTGCGACTTGTGTCCGACGCGTGCATACCGCGGAGATATGAAATACAACATTTTTGTCGTACTCAAAACGACGATTTGTTATTACTATCGCGTTACCACTAATCGTTCCACGTTTTTATTATTTTCGTACGAATACTCGCGTAGTATAAAAAAATGTAGAATAAAACCGCCCGAGTAGGTTTTCACCTCTGAAGAGGCGAAGGTACGCGTTTTGCCGTAGGTACACGAAGTCTTGTTATAACTTTAAAACTTTATCATTTTTTTTTTTTTTTTACGTCTTTTTATCTTTACCCCATACCGGACTAATGACATTTCAACTGCAACAGATAATACAATTGATAAAAATATACTTACGCTTTTAAATATAAAACGTTTCATTTTATTATTTTTTTTTTTTTTTAATATTTACTACAGTCTCGTTAATAGGCATTTATTTAGGCGAGTGGATTAAGTGCTTATAAATTGCCTGATTTGTAATACATTTAAACATGCATCGCGGTGTTTTTGAAAAATCCATAATTTTGTTTAATATTTACCTCTATAAACGCTTTTGCAATATCATTCGCAAAAAGTTTTTCGTTGGAATTTACAAAATTAACGTATATTGCCATAAAAAAATATTCAAAAATAAATATTTTAAATATTTCAGACGACTTTCTACGTAATAGTATTTATTTTTTTAATAGCTAATCGTCATACGTACGATGTGTTTTATTTACAAACACAAATCTATACTTATAATGTATACGGTTGATAACACAAGCCCTGGGCAATAATTGGCGTGTCAAAAGGTGTTTATGGAAGTAATTGCTCTCTTGGTTGGAAATTGGTGTATTGCGAGTTATAGAGTGCATGTAGTTGGAAAGTGTACATTAATTATTATGGATGTGGTCAACATTGTTTACAGTTTTTGACATAAAAATTACGTGTCGAGGATACAATAATTATTATAATATTACGTAACGTGGAATATATTTTTCGCTTATTACGCAAAAGTCGTTAAGAATAAATGTTGATCAAATAATACGTACCGACATTACAGTGTTGAACAAATATGTACAACAGGGCGTGATTGTTATAATATCAGTACATCACGCAGTAGCCGTATTATAAAAGATTCTAGAAAGCGAACAAAAATTAGCGCACCACCACGAAATGTTTAAACCGAATTTTTAATAAAGTGTATTTCGGCATTGAAATCGTACAGGGAAATGAAAACGCAACCGAATTTTCAAAGTGGGGCTGTTATTCAAAAATCAATTACGCACATAAAATTAATAACCTCAACTAAATTGTATAATCATACAACAGCATTAGTACATTACACACGAATAGATATGTGAGAAAATATTTAAATAATTTATTTAAATTTCAAATGTATATTTTGTCTCTTATACACAACTATTCTTCGTGGATTAGAGTCACAAGTAAACAACAATGATATTTATGATCCCGAAAATGTGTGTTTTCACCAAATAAAAGTGGAACGTCCAAAGAAAAAAAAGGACTATGGAAAAAGGATTAACCGCAATGTAAAAATCGCCAAACTTTTGGTCGGACTCAAAACTATTGTTTTAAAATATCGAGTTAACCGTAGAAAATAAACGTCTACTATGCGTAGCTATTGTGAAACCAATCTGAACCTATGGCATTCAGCTATGGGGTTGTGCTAGTAGGTCTAACAATGATATCATACAACGATACCGAAACATTGCCCATCACTGCAGCCTACCGGTTGAAAGAAACGACGCAATTCACCGAGATGTGCTGTGCGCAAGCGAAATGCAAAGAGGTTTGCTCGCGAACACGAGAGGAGGCTGTAGAAAACCATATCAATACGACGGCCATCAATTTATTAGAAAACTTCAAGGACATCAGACGTCTGAAGCGCCTGAAACCTTACGACTTCTTAGTTTAAGAATTCAAAGTACGGGACACTTCGTTGGATGTGCGACTGTGTACAGTACATATTAATGTCTTGGATGTAAGTATATACAATTGTTAAACATATTTATAAACACTTTTGGAACTAAAGGTACTTAATAAAACGCGTTTAAAATGAACAATTGCACTACGCGTCCGTGTTAGACGCCAGCAACGGGTTGTCCGTGCTTTCGATGCGATCGTTTGGGAACGTTCAGAGAACAGCGAAAATATGTCTACTGCTACGGTGTACTTGTATTTATAAAAAAAAAAAAAAAAAAACATTTGCACACCCTTCACCGCGTGGCGCACCAATCATAATACCATACACGCTTGTGGTACGCAATAATAACAATAATAACGTACCTACAGCAATGCAGTACACGCATAAGTTTATAAATTATAGTGCGCGCGCAATGAAAACCACGTATTGTGTTACATGAATGTATTATATGTTTATATAAATTTATCGCATGTTTCCACTATAGTCGCGCGTCTTGCAGGCAAACTCGCGTTGAGCACCTACAAGGGAGTATACCCACGATTATGTACCCATTGCGATATCTCTTGAGATAATGAAGCTAATCGAAGAACCATTGTTCTACAAGACTCGCAGGCATTACTTAGTACAAAATACAATCGTATTCAAATCAGAATTCCATAATTTTCGAACGTTTAAACGTGGGATGTATGTATACAACCGTTTTATTATTTTCTCATGGTTTTTAATCATTTTTTTTTTTTCTTTAGTTTACAAAAAGTAGTGTACTACTAAATGTATTGGTATTTTGAAATGGTCTAATCCGATTTTCTGATCATTACAAAACACTGTACAAATCAAAGTACCTATGATATGCTATACATTATTTTTCGGTAAACTCAAAGTCACGAAGTCGATGAAAAAAAAAAAGTTGAATCGTAAAAATATTCAGAATGCTAAATTTTATGGTTTAAGGATATTTATAAAAATGTTGAAAATAATAAAATAAAATTACAATTTTTAAATTTTTCACTCGATGCAAACGAAGTAAAATATCTTGGTCTAATCCTAGATAAACGACTAACCTGGAGTTCACACATTAAACATAAACGTAAAACTGTTAACTCTAGACTTCATATCCTTAGACCACTCTTAAAATCCAAACTTTCCCTATCCAATAAACTTTTCATTTAAAAATCAATAATTCGACCAGTTTGGACATACGGTATTCAGTTATGGGGCACTGCATAGCCATCCAATATCAAAACGCTTCAGGCCTTCCAATCCATTTGCCTACGAGTAATAACATCCTCCCCTTGGTACTTCACAAACAATAATCTTCATAAAGACCTAAAAATTCTTACACTCAATCAATTAGCAAAATTATATTTCTCTAAATTTCACAACAACTTCAACTCTCACAGTAACCCATTAATAAACAACTAACCTCCAATTCACTTCCTGGTAATGTACGCAAAAGACTCAAAAGACAGTGGCCTAGAGACCTACTAAAATAAAATAAAAAAAAATAAATAAAATTATAATAATATATAAAATGTACCCGGTTGGGTGGTACTGCTGAGTGCCTGCCCATAAATGTTAATCTCCTGTCACTAACCATTATAAGATATCAAATTTGCTTATTGTACTAATTCTTGTATAGATTGTAAATAATTTTAAACAAATGAGAAAAAAAAAAAAATTTTTTTCACTGAAACAGAAATTTAATTAAAATTTGAATAATGGTAGTCGATAAGAAAACAACGAAGGTTACCGAAAAATAAATAAAATATAATCATATTGACATTTATAAAAATAATGATAAAACTAAAAGTACTTAGTTGTTATATATTTAGTTGGCATATATTTTCTTTTTCGTTCACTAAATCACTAATAGATTATTGTTGTTTTTCTGCACAGATTAAATTCCCGATTATTAGGTCCTTTTTTCTACTAACCAAACTTTGCGGATAATATCTTAGTATATAGTAAGTATAGGATAATATCCTAGTTCTAACGTAGGCAAATTGAAAATTAATTTCATCATTCTTTCTTATACCGTTTAATTGCATAAAAAATTAATTACAAATA
This sequence comes from Sipha maydis, assembly GCA_034509805.1. Taxonomy (NCBI): domain Eukaryota; kingdom Metazoa; phylum Arthropoda; class Insecta; order Hemiptera; family Aphididae; genus Sipha; species Sipha maydis. Next base: position 74,739 of record JASXSY010002338.1, on the reverse strand, counting down.
AATTTTAATTAAAAAAATTTAATTATTTTCTTAATTTGCATCGACCTCGTGGTATAATGGTAGAGCGTCTGACTGTTGCGTGTTCAAATTACGTCGAGGTCAATAAATTTTTGATATTATTTGAACTTTTTCACGACAAACATGTCCGAAAATGTTTACAAAATATACTTTCCGATAGTTGTCGTTTTGAATCAGTTGCGTAATATCGTCAATAATTTCTTTCGGCACTGCAATAGGTACCTTGAATCAAACGCTCGGTGGTTTCGATAGTTAACAATAAATCTGTACGACTGTTTTCGTGCATTATTTTTATTTTTTTTCTGAGCGGTGCATTCTATATTTTGTTATCGTGCTACGGTTATGACGTTTAAAAACGTATCGCGCTTGTTGGTCGTTAATAAATGTTTAATCAACGGTATTCTCCATTGACTCATCGCGAACCTCGTATAATACGGTGAAATCGTATTCGTGCAATGTAGATACGGCCGAGTTGAGGAATAAATAGGAGACGTTTTACTTTGAACAATGCACGTGGAACACAATATCTTAGGCGTGAGCTTTCGTTTTCGTAACGGATGGAGTAATCTATTTTTCTTCAATATCAAATATTCGTGCACCGGTCGTACGTAACTACGTTCAGTAAACACCGGCAGGGATCTCTACGGATGCAAGCTGCTTTGGAATACACGTGTCGGTAGTCTACGCACGAGACCGCATTTGTTCCTCAGTCAACAATTTTGGCACTAATTTCGCGGACACTCTCTTCATATCCGATTCATCAGATAAAGTCGAACGGTGACAAGTACCAATTGAAACGGCAATTTCATTGGCCACTTCTCTGGTCTGTTAATCGTCGGTCATGTATAATTTTCTTTCGAACTGGAGCAATGGTATCATTTGGTTTTGATCTTGACGGACGCTCAGGACGACGGTCATCTTCGATGGATATTCGATCCGCTTTAAAACGTCTTAACCAGCCAAAAGTTACACAGCGGTTTAGCGAAACATCTCCGAAAGCCAATTTGATTGGTTCAAAAGTTTCCGTAGCATTTTTATCAATTTTAAAACGAAATTTAATACACACGCGTTGCTCCGTAATATTATCCATCGTGAAATCGCGATTTCGTAGGTACCGAACGACCAACTTCGAACGCGTACTGTCAGCGACTGGTCGTAGATAATAATTTATGCACTGAACTAATGGTCAATTATTCTAGTTTTTTTTTTTTTGGTTCAACCGATAACATTAAAAGTATTTCTGTAATAATTTTGGTCAGGGTATTTTTTGTTGAACACTGCTCGTACCCTGTCAGATGCTTCATCATCGTCATACATTTTTGAGCGAACGGGAAATATGCCCGGTCCCTCGACGGAGAGTTGTAATGTACGGTTGAACGCGATTCATATACGTTTCGTGCTATACACCAGCGGTCGCCTAATTGGTCAGCGAAACCAATGCCAAAAATGTTTGTAACGATCGACCTAAATTCGCAAAAAGATCGACTGGCCGGCGACCCCTGCCACACTCGACTCGATAGTGAGTAGTGCGGGCATACGTAAACTGCGCCCAAATAACCTTTTTTTTTGTAAACTGCGCCCGAATTTTTACCTTAGTTGAAAAGGTATAGTGTAAACTGCGCCCGAAATGTTATCTATGTTAAAAAGGTATAATGTAAACTGCGCCAGACTTATTAACTTATTAAATTTTCACTTATCAAAGTCTCTATGTTTGACGATTGTGTACTTTTTCAAGTATATCAGAGACATTTTATTTGGTAGACGTTTATATAAGTGAAGAAGCTCAGTATCCACCTGAAGTATGGGTTCAAGCATCAGCAGAGCCAACTTTAACCACAAATGCATGTGAGTCTTTTCATTCTCACTTTTTTTATTTTTTTTTATTAGCTTTCGGCAAAACCATTATAGCTCAACAATTATTATAATAAAATTTCACAATTAATTAAATTTACAGTTATTAATAAAGTTAATGAGTAGGTTATTTTAACAATAGAACATTCTCACTTTAATTCCAGCTTTTATACAACTCATCCAAATATTTTCATGTTCATAGAAAAGTTATAAGGAATTTAAATAGAAGTTTACATTAAACTAAATAGTATAAATGAACCGTTTAAATTCCAAAACTCTAAAACAAAAAAAAAAAAAAAAAACGCGAAAAGTTAGAAAATTTAAATAATAAATATAATAGTAGTCAAATTCCAATTGATGAATATGATCCACCATATTTAATTATTTGTAATATTTATAATTATTTTAATTAAACGGCTGTAACGAATTAAGTATTTTACCCGGGCGCAGTTTACATGTCACCTTTTTACTCTTGATAAAAACTCGGGCGCAGTTTACGTGTGTGATTTTGTGTTTACCTGTATTTTGGGCGCAGTTTACAATCGCCGAGTAGTGCGGTACGCGCGTGTACGGATATGGTAGATCGAAAAACACGCTGTTTAGAATCAGTGGCGTTCTAAGGACTTTTCAATAGATGTGGAGGGGGAATGGAATTTTAAAAAATCAATGAGTTATCTCTTTCACTTATCTGTATATTATTCTCAATATTTTTTTTTACTTTCCTTTTTTTTTTTTTTTTTTTTATGCAAAAATAACATTAATTTTGTAATTGTAAATATAAACTATACGATGAAACAATGCATTTTCACGTACCTAATAAAACGAATTTGTCGAAAAAAAAACGGTCAACGTGGGAGGGGGGAGTTAAAAACACGAACCTTCACCCGAAAGATCGCTCATGTATAGATTATTGAAACAATATCGGCTGGCGGTTCGACCGTCCGCTTGTGCATGGTCTCGGTTCCCCTTCTTCTGATACCGGCCACTCGTTTAGAACATACAAAGTTCGCACTTTCGTCCAACCGACTTCGTGGCGCAACGGTAGCGCGTCTGACTCCAGATCAGAAGGTTGCGTGTTCAAATCACGTCGAGGTCAGCTTAAAAATTAACTTTTTTGTGTTTTAAAAGTTTTTTTTTTTTGCTACCTTATTCCACCACCACTCATTCCCCCTCCTCGATCGATACATTCCGCTTAGAACGGTTGTAAAATAAATCGCAGTAGAAGTATACACGGGGAAACAGGAGATAGGTTTAATTATTCGGTATACATTTATTTATAAATTATAGATACATAATAACTTTAAAACGGCCGATCGTTCATGTGTAACCGCTCTGTGTATGGATTTAAAAATGTCAATAAAAAAAAAAAAAAAAAAAAAAAAAAACGAACACAAGTGCAGTCGTTCAGATAATATTTAACTTATAAGTGCAATGAGTGTGTGTCAGCGAAGTGTGGCTTCTATACCGTGTTTACGAGCTGTGTGTTCAGCGACAATACGAAATTATATTTTCCATGATGGATTTCGATCCAGGCTTATTTTGTCGACGGGATAACGATCGTGAATGGATACACACGCGTGTGATTTGAAATTTAATATTTTTCATCAATTTATTTGAAATTTATTTAAACCGTGTTAGGAAACATTTCATTTTACGGGTAATTCATTATGAATGTACAAGAAAAAAATATCATATATTCACTTGTATCGGACAACTTACAATTTGTGTGCAATATATACGTACCAGTAAAGAATGTTTATCTTCAGTTTCGATTATTTTTCGCCCCTTTTCCAGATCCAATATTCGTCTTTGCTCTATTGTCCCCGTCGGCTTTGTTGCCAGAGAAACTTGTCTCGTAATGTTAACTGCCGTTAACTGGAATCCGTTTCGTAGAGGAAACCGAAAATAATAATACAACTCAACTCCTTTTTCTTCTTCTTTTTCCATCCCATTTTCCACGTACTCGTATCTCTACCATCTTCACCGAATTTGTTTTCATGGAAAATATTTCCGTGGTGAGTTTTATACATTATTAACAACCTGGCAGATAATTAGGGGTTTAAATTTTCTATTTATCAATTATTCAATTCAACTCAGTTTATTCAATTTTCTAGTATCGTTTTATTGTGCTGTACACGCATTAAAATGTCATTAAAATGTAATATCGATTCTGAGTTAAATATGCATGCAACATGTATGCATAGATGGAAAATTATTTTCAAAAAGTTTTCAGTGTTCTAAGCGTCTAGTGGAGATTTGTTTGGAGTCCAATATATTTAACTAAACGCTTGGAGAAAATAAAATTTATAAAATACAATGATCAAATGTATAATTTCATTTTCATCGGATGTATTGAGAAAGAGATCTCTACATTTAGGTTTATTTCAGACTTCATAATTTTTTGCATAAAAAAAATTTGAACATATTTCAAGTAAATATACTATTAAATGGATACCGAAAATAATGTTTAAAAATAAAATTAATTAATTTGATATAGTTCTTGAACGACAATATGAGCATAAGTACGAACTTATGAGTCTATACACGACGTCGTAATCTATATATTTATAATAATTTACCATAGTATTTTGATTTAAAAACACACTCAATCGACTGGATTTTTGAGAAAAAATAATATAAAAATTAAGGTTGGTTCCCTGGACACACTGTTCAGTCTACGAGGAAATGTACACAATTAAATAGCAAAAATATTGAAAAAGAAATGCAAAAATTATTATATGACCTCGACGTGATTTGAACACGCAACCTTCTGATCTGGAGTCAGACGCGCTACCGTTGCGCCACGAAGTCGTTGTTATCATTCGGTAAAATATAAGTGTGATAAGTGTATTATTTATATAATTTATTTTTATTATTTTATTACAATTAATCATACTAAAGAATACGTAGCAAGGATCTTGAGACAATATCACAGAGTAAATGGGGATTCCCAAGCACCACACCCGGAATGATTACGTAGGTATCCAAAAGAAAGAATACAATAAAATATGCGATAGACTTTGATAAAAATATAATTTTTAAGAAGAGCAATATTATTTGAACTCGTCTACCACAGTCTTGAACAGAGACGGCGTGAATGGAATTAATTTAACGTGGCTGCTTTACGAAGAAAAAATGATGGATGAGCGGGTGTTAAGAGTTGACTTTGTAGTTGATTAGAAGTTAGGAACTTGATTTAACGTAATCGATTGAACCGTAGGCATAAACTGGGGGGGGGAGGGCAACTGAGAAGGCAACTGTACCCCTCAAAAAATTGAACGAGACAATGTTTTCCTTGATATTTTGTAAATTTATTTGAAAGATATTATCAAAAAGTATCTTTAAATACATATACGGTATATCGACATAAATAAAGTTTGCCTCCCTCCCCCGAATTGCCCAATTTACGCCCATGGATTGAATATAAATTAAATGTTCAATAATGAATAGCGCAAAAATCCCAATAGATTAGGTATTGAAATTGTCTACCACGTCATTGAAATAATAAGTTGACACATTCACTCGTCTTGACTCAAGACTCTTAAGCAGTGATAATAATTCTAACTTCAAAAATAAATTTTATACATCCGCATTATTTCGAAAAATGTAAATTAATCATTTTTACAATTTATTCAACAAGTTCTAGAAATAATTCATTGATTTTTTTTAAAATCTAGGCACCAATTCGAACAATAAAAAACTTGTGATAGAACAAAAAATACTGGTGTTGATGAATTAATTCCCGAAACTTAATTTATACATTAATTGATTTCCAAGACTTGATTTATGTATTAGACTTATTGATTCCTTGGTTAATTTAAGGCAAGTATGAACGAACAATTTTGGTCTATTAGCGTTACCCGGAAGATACCACAAGGAAGTTGGCCAAAACACGAAGATTATCACAAACATTTTTTTTACTGTATACTGCTATATAGTATTAATGGTTTAGACTTTTCGTTTATTATAAACCTCATAGTAAGGTTAAGTCAATAATTTTTAAACAATTTTTAAAGTTTTTTTAAATTATTATTTATTTTTTGTTTATCAGTGTTATAGCGATTCATATTATTATACTACGTTAGTATCATAATTTTTGATTATTTCTGATAATGATAATCGCTATAACACTGATAAACAAGAAATTAGAATTTAAACAAACTTTAAAAATTGTTTAAAAATTATTGACTTAACCTTACTATGAGGTTTATAATAAACGAAAATCCGATTAAAATCAGATTAAATCCGATTTTTAGAAAAATGTTGGCGTCAAAAGCTTTTACTTAAATTAAGTCAATAATTTTTAAACTTTAAAAATTGTTTAAAAATTATTGACTTAATTTAAGTAAAAGCTTTTGACGCAAACATTTTTCTAAAAATCGGATTTACAAAATGGCTATCTTAATTTTTTTTTAATTAAATAGAAAAAATTTTAATTTTTTAATTTTGCATACATGTTAGAAAAAAAATTGAAAAATATTTTGAATGTAGCGTTTGAATGTAGCGCAGACGACAATTGACAATTAGAAAAAAAAAAAAATTGAAAATGTTCAATAGAACAAAAGTTATTGCATTTGTCAGTTCATCGTGAAACACCCTGTATATTTACTGGACGGACCAGGGACAAAAGAAACATTCAAAATAATTGAGAAAAAAGCCAAGGAAATGTGATCTCGATTTTTAACTTGGAAACTAAATATAAACTTCTCGAAAATTACGTAAAGTAATATATACATATATTATGTATAGTGATGAAGTAACCATCGTATAAGAAACCAAGGACGTATTTACTATAGGACTAACCAGGGTTATAGCCCTAGGCGGCGATTTTTGAAGAACGGCAAAAATATGAACAAATGTAATTTTTTAAAAATTAATTAATTAAATTTAATCAGAAATATTTTAAAACAAGACATTTTTATTTTTATCAAACATAAGTATATACTATATTTCTAACGGAAATAATACTTAATTAATTTTAATTTAAAACGAATATAGAAATATAAATTTAAAAAAAGTTTTATTAAAACTGTATAGTATATACCAACATATACCGCAGTTAGTAGGTAGGTATTAGTATTAATTATACTAAGTACTATTTATAATCAACGACACTATACAAAAATAGGTAGCAGTATATTTGGTTAGTATTTTCATAGATTTTTAGCGAATAATTGATATTTTTTCCTTTAAAATGATTTTGTGGATATCGTCAATTGTAAATAGTCTATTATTATGGGTATAATAAGAAAATTATAATATAATAATAAGCAGGACTCGGGACTTACAGCATTTACTTATTTTTATTGTTTGACCTAAAATATAGCAGAGAATTATGGATGTATAGGTTACGTTATAACACGTTCAGTTATGAAATTTGAAAGTGCTATTTTTTGCTTTTTTCATTATTTTTTAAAAAAAAAATGCTTATTTCCTGTTCTTTTATTTTTAAATTTTTTAGCATATCTCTGCTTAATTATAGACAATGACGTAAGCCACTGACCATCGCCAGATTTCTATAATTATTTATAAATATCGTTTACATTTTATTTTTCACAAAATGCCTCGGAAAATCCATAAACAATAAGGAAAAATGTTTCGAAAGTCAAAGTTAAACTTTTTTTATATTATAAAGATTTTTTTTGATTTTTGAATTAAAAAATTATAATATGGACTACATTTTTTTGTTTTAATATTTTTTTTTTTAATCTTTAATTTTATATTCAACACAGTTTAAGATGTTTAATATGTCTATTACTTTATCGTGTTTATGGAAAAAGAAAATTCTTGCATATTGCAGACATGAGGGCGGCAAAAATTATTAGCCCTGGACCGCTAGAACTATAAATACATCACTGTAAGAAACTCATAATCAAAAAACGAAACTACATATATAATGATCATTTACGTAATTAAATTGATGTGTAGTTTATTAATTAGTACACCACCACGCAAAAAAAACCAAACAAATAAACCAAACAGCTCCTCCGACCGCGATGAGGCGAATGAACGATAGTATACTGACGTACATATACATATAAGCAGTGTTCATACTTGTAGGGGTATATATGTATATAATGAAGCCCAAAAGCTTACACCACCGCGAGTATGCAAATCGCGTAAAGGGTGCAAAAAGCGCGGCGACGTGGGCAGGACCCGAAAAATTAACGTTTTAAAGCGAACACGGTTTTCGTGTGGCACTCGGGCGAATAAATTATAAGCCCCGTCAACGCCGCCACCCCCGCGACGCCCCCTCCCACGGCCCGGCGGTCCAAGTGGCCCCCGTTGGTGTGAACTGGTACACGTGGGCGGGGACGGGAGGGAATGCGTGTAAGTAGAAGTAGAAGGTTAGACACACACGCGCGCCCGTTGTGCGTTTGTATACGGTTGTACGGTGTTTGCGATCCGACGGTACGTGTGCGCGCACGGACTGTTTAATTATTTCCTCACGTACACGGTCTCCAAGGGCGCGCGCACCACCCTTTCCTCGATCCGTTACTATGTGTCATCCCTCTCGCAATCATGCCCTCCCTGCGCACACTCTCTGCACTCTCTCGCACTCTCTCGCTCTCTCTCTCTCTCTCTCTCTCTCTCTCTCTCTCTCTCTCTCCCTCTCGTTCTCGGCCGATTCGCATACTCACACGTGTACACGGATACGTACGCGTACGCGTACTATTTGCGTCGTCCCCCCCCCCCCCGCCTCCAGTGATGAGCCGGTACGTGTGCGCGTGTGAGTACGTTCGAACGCGTAGACAGAGACGTGTGCGCTACCGCGACGGCATCAATCGCTGCCCGCCCACTCGCGCGCGCCGAGCACGCGGGCGGCGGACTCGCGGCGAGCTTATCGATTGCGCGGGGGCGCGCGCGCACGGACAAGGGTTGGCGCGCGCGGCTGAAGGGACACGGTCGAGACCTCTGGAACCGTTTCCGTCTCTGCCGCTGATGCTGTACGGGCCCCGGTGGCACAGGTCTCGCGGACACGTCCACGTCCGTCCGTCACCCCACCCCCCTCCACCGACGCGCGCTCTCGCGTGTGTGCGCGTCGTGTGAATCGATGCGCGTGTGTGCGTGCGCGCGCACCTGACCACGCAGTCCACGCGTCCTGCGTGTCCGTGCATCTCTCGGCACACCCCGTCGACACGGTTCGGTTCAGATTTGAACGTCGTCGTTCCGATCATCAGAACGTGTGTTCCGTGTCGGAAGCGCGCAGCCGGGTGGCGATCGTTTTTGCGCGCTTCGTACCGGCCGTGCGTCACACGACGATGACGTTGTCCGCGATATCGTTCCGACGTTCCGATTCCCCCCACCCCCCAACAACGGTTCCTATCGATCTGTCGGTTAGCGGAAGATAGCATCCGTGTCAATCCGAATGGTTTCGGTCGACACGTTCAACAGTCCGCTTGTCCTGACCAACGTAAATACGTGTGCACTAGTCGACCGACACCAGTGTACCGACATGATGTCCAACGCTTTTTTCGCCCCATCAGCGCAGTATTCGTACAGGTGCAATTGTAATCGTATGTAATCGATACATATGTAGTTAAAATAAGCCCATCGTGCCTTTTGTTATTATTTCGGTGCGGTGGATCGGTTGGATTCCGCAAAACACTTCGATTGCGATACATATCAATAAATGTTTGATCGTCGTTCCAATTCGTCATTAACTAATGACTATAACTAAAACCCAATGCACTTAATTGTAATATACAGTTACACGACCAAAACGCTAAATATAATTGATATTTGTAGATTAAACTGGTACTATAGTTGATAGAGTCATGTGATAACATCAGCTGTGGCTTAAAAGTCCAGCAAATGTTCGACACTTCCACACCATTGTTGTCGAATCGACTCTCTTCGATCCGTACCGAATTGATTCTGGTTGCGTTCGACTCGAATCGACATGGTTCAACAAAGCCGGTCGACACGTACACTTTTCTTCTACGTTTGTCGATCGACACCGTTCGGCATAGTGCGGCCGCGGCTCCACGATTTTAATACCGTGACACGCCAAACGGCCAAACGGGTTAAACTTTTACCCGTGCACCACTTATATCCGTTCACTAGTGTTTTCCCGCCACCATCGGTATTCACGTATTAAGGAATTTTACTTTAATTTACATAATGTAATCAAATAAAACACTTTGAAATCGACACACATCCCGAACGCTTCAAATCAAATACGAAATATTTTACTTGTGGTAGGCCGAATAATTTTGTTTTTCTTCTTTACCAATTTAATATAAAGCCGTTGCTATTTTAAAAATGTATATGCTTCTTTTCTAGATAAATTATGATCATTTTTTATAAAGTTAATTTTAATCGAGCATTTTTTTTATCTTTAAATAGATTATTGGTATACTATCTTCATCTAAAATACAAAAGCATTTATCTGGTTCAACGCTATTTATATGTTAGATAACACTTTTTTTAAACGTTAAGTGATTTACACTTAAAAGACATCGCTTCCACTGCGAGTTACGCCCTAAAGGAGTTGAACAATCATGATTTTTTTTTTCGGGCAACGCCGCGTAATCCCGTTAGAATACACACATATATTGTAACTTTATTATTGTTAAAAATCAGTGTCGTACATGTAGATGTTTTTTTTAAAACTTATTTTGTTGCGTTTTTACGCAGTTTTGACGTGTCATTTACTACAGCCAGTATCTGTTTACATTTTGTTAAGTCACTGTAGTCGTTTATTAGTCCTCATTGTTGTATTCAGATTTTTCAACGAAGAATCGACGATTGGATTATTTATTTAAATTTTTCGCGGATATCGTAAACCTACGTGTCACGCGGCGCACACTTTTACGCCCGCGAATAAATATATGTAAATAAGAAAATTACCGAACATAGTACGGTTCCGCGCAGTCGATATTTACAGCGCAATGTACCACACGCCGTGCACTCCGGACGAACCGAATTAATTATTTAAATTCCATGTAAAACGTACCGTCGTTTTACTGCGGTATTTACTTAACTACGCCCGTGTTGAACATTATCGAACAACACGGCGAAATATTATAATGTGATAGGAACCGTTTGGTTAGAGATGACTTTTCCGTTTTAAATTCTCAACAGAACTCAGCACTCACTTTTGTACCCGTCATGCTGTACCCCGCGCCACGCGTAACGTATACGGCAAGACGGGTATTATTTATTGTTAAAACTATTGCAATGTTAATACTGTTGCTTTTTATCTTTTTTTTTCGTGGTGAAATATTAAAATCCGTTAATCATAAAAAAAAGTAAAAATAAAAAAAACTCCGGAAAACACTGCGTTCAGTATTTATGCGAGTACTGTTTACGTACTGTAATAAATGGCCGAACGGTAAAACGTTTTCGAAGTGAAACTTTTTTTTCCTCTACTGGGTATAAAATGCGTAAAATAACATTGTATTACCCATAAGTTAACTTCTACGTCACACGTATCGTTCGACTGGATTTAATATTTACAAACATGGTCGACTCTGTTGCGATTAATATTTATCACGTGTCCGAGATGTATGATCATGTGCTTTGTGTATTTTTCTAAGCTTGATTGTTTAACCAACATACTTTTTATTCGAACAGTGGTAAAAACATGTTAAATAGGTCTTCTTTTCGTAATTTATGAACTTTAACGTCAACGGTCGTACACATCGATAACTGTACAGTCGATTTTGACTGAATGTAATTCATTAAATTGTCTATCAGATCAGCATCTTGAAAACAATATTAACATAATATTTTTTTTGATTTCACCCGCAGCAGCTTTAGCGCGTTTGGTTTTTACAGAGAACTGTGTAGATAGGCGTGCACAAGATGTATGCAGCTGCATACAGAACACAGAGCCTTTCTAACCACAAAACAAAGACTTGTAAACGAAACTATTATGAAAAGACTGATTGATATGGTAATTACTTTAGCAAAGGGAAGAAAAGATCTTTGATGACGCAACGGAAAAAAAGAGAACGTTTTGAAAAAGGATTATCTATAGGAACAGTAGAGCTTCTTTTTCGTTATGATCCTGTTTTTAATAGGCATTTAGAAAACGGTACGAGAAATGTATTTTAAATAGTATTCAAAACATTATGCTGCGCTTGTTAATATGAAATTTTCAAAATAAACCTGTATCTATTATTTTTGAAGTCACAAATATTTTTCATCGTGAACAAATGTCTATTGTTGTTCGTTACTTTAATGGTGATACATTTAACACTATTGAAAGATTTGTTGGGCTTCAATGATTGCAATTTACTGACGCACAGTTGATTTTCAATGAGTTATCAGCAGTAGTAAACAGTTTAAAAAATTAAACGGAATGATGTTGTTTCGATGCGGCGTTTGCCTTGTTTGATTACGTTTCTGATGTACAAAAAAAAAAATGTAAAGAAGTCAATTTAAGCATAACGTACGAACACTGTTAGGCACACTGTCTTAATTTAGTTTTCCATTGATGCTTGTTCCTATAGAAAGGATAATAAAATTGTATTTGATTTTTTTTTTTTTTGTTTTAAATAATACAATAAACTTATTCTTCTATTGAAGGAAATGCTATAAAATATGCGATTTTGGAACGAATATCAGCTGATATCAATACATCGTTAAAAAAATGAAATCATTATCTACAATATGATGGATAAGTCGGTCTATGGCAATGTCAGTTTTAAAACATAAATATTCAGCCATTTAAAAAAAATAGTAAATAAAACCAAATAACTTGATGTTAGAGCTAAAAGAGCTGGTTTATTGCTCCAATAAGTTGTTACAAAAACATGAAACGATAACAAAACAAATTTAAGTCAACTGTAGTGCTAAAATGTCTTGAATTAGCTTCATTGCTTAAAATAATTGAATAAACAATAAGTTTTTGAACAATTTAATACCTATCGAACTTAAGATATTCGCAGTAATACTAGTTTCAGAAAGTAAGTTTACTCGATTTTTGAAAGTTACAAAAAAAACGTATTATAAAAAAAAATATATATATATATATATATAGTTACATTAGTATACTTATATCTTATTTTTCCACATATCTTCCACTCCTCTCGATGCAGATGGTGAGAAGAGAAATTAACTTTTTTATGTCTGCCTCGCAGAACTGTGCCACCACCATTTTCGTCCATTTATCGACCGCCTTCACCTCCTGGTCTGTTTAAAATTGTTTTCCACCCATGTGTATCTTTAAGGAAGTAAACAGATGGTAATATGAAGGATTTAGATCTGAAGTATACGGAAAGTGGTTCAAAACATCATAGAACACTAATAAATTTATTATTTTTATTTGGTCGCCTAAATTTGATGTCACTTAAAAATAACAATTTAATCGAACGAAATAAAATTTACTGTTAACACCGATTTCGTTAAAAATGAAGTTCACTTTATAACCGAAAAACTTGAAAACCAAGCATATACACATTAAACAATTATTAAAACATTAAAAGTTACGTAATTATTATTATTTTTTGTTCTTATTGTAGTCGAAAATCTAATCTCTACACCCCCAAATTGAATAAATGTTAGTATGCCAATAAATAATCCAATACATATTATAAAAATACATTTAAAACTAGAAAAATGTTTAAACGTGTGTTTAATTTATACGTAAATAAATTTCGAATTTTTTTAATGCAAACAGAGTATATCATAAACCTTAAAAATATCTCGTTTTTTTTTTTAAAAAAAATTACAAAATTTTTCAAATACCCATGGGCATTTCTAATTCCTTACTACAGTCAAAATATAATAATTAAAAGTATAAAGATTTTGAAGTTGTTTACACAAATGAATACATTGCTTACAGTGTTGGGAAATATCTAGATAAATGTATCTAAATAAGTTATCTAGATAAAAATTATTTATATTTTATCTTATCTAGATAAATGTATACTCAGTTATCTTTATCTTCATCTAGATAAAAATCTTGTTATCTATGAATACCAATCTAGATAATTTATTTCAATGGAATAAAAATAAAATTTGAAAATATAAAATGTTTTTATATTTTTATTTTTACATTTTTCTATACACCACATACCTATTACACAGATAATAACTGACAAGATGACAATATTCTTATGAAGTTTATTTTAAAATAATAACTCTTTATGTTATATGTTTATTTTCAAAATGTTTGAAATTTGTTAAAAAAAAGACAGAAATGGATTGTTATTTTATTTTTCAAATCTAAGATTTTTTTATTATTAAGTTAGAGAATGATTTGTCATCTTCTTATGGAGATTATTTCAAAAAAAATTATTTTATATTTTATGTTTATTAATGTTTGAAATGAGTTTAAAAAATGATATATATTTTAAAATGTTTTTAATTATGAATTTTTTACCTAATATCTGTAGGCTGTAGTATCCTGAATATTTTCAAAATCAAACATGAAATTATCTCATATTTATCTAGATAAAAATGTATTTATTTTTATCTTTATCTAGATGAAATTTAGTATAACTATTTTTATCTGTATCTAAATAAGAATTAGTATAGTCATCTTTATCTTTATCTAGATAAATTATTTGTTATCTATTCCCAACACTGATTGCTTACGTCGCCGTACGCATAAAACACAATCCCAATAATCCGATTCTTATGTATTTTATTGTGCATACATGATATACGAATTAAGTTCTTACTGAAGAATTTTTTTTTCGATTTTTACACTGTTTGCTCAAATATTTTAACAAAACCGACATTCCGGAATCGGTTTTAGCTAAGGATGGTTTTGAATATCCATAACAATCCGTAACAAAAATTTCCGAATCGATGAGTTATGATTGTCAGAACGTTTTGTTCTAACTTCTTGTACTAATCGGTATGCATACTACAGAAATTAAATGTTCACATATTTGTATATGACTCATCAAAGACAATTATCTTCACGTTCACACACACACACACACACATTTATATATACATGCTACATGTACGGCGACCGTGTGCATGGCAATAATAATGATGACTGACAATTGAAAATAGATTAATATAGCTTCCATTCAAGATTGGATGAAATGAAATATGATATTATTGTTAACAATCAGCGTATACTATTAACGAACGTGACTTTTACGTACCAAGCGAAACGTCATCTTAAGTATAAGCAATTAGGTAAAAGGAAGTATTCGATAATTAATAACGCATTAATTGATTATAACCGTGTGAACGTGTTTGAAATAGTTAATATATAGTTTCTCTTTCTCGTAATCCATTGAAAACAATCGTAATTGTTTTACAATTAACATTGTACCATACACGTGCTTATAAATAAGGACTTAAACGTACACAATATTACTATTATTATTATTATCATTAAATATTATACAGGTATTACTTCGCGTTCTCTTTTCCCCGCGGGACATCACTTTATGCATCGTTGTGTATCAAATCCGAATCTTAAGTCAAAACGATGTACTCGTATTATATCGAATTATTATCATATAGGGAATATTTTCGGAAGCACATCTGGAATCAGTTTTCCAATTTCATTTGTTCGATTTTTAATTAGTTATCGGTTTTATGTGGGTTGATATAGGCACTGTTATAAGTTATATTACAGTCATCATGTTTATTGTAACGGCATTTTTCCTTGTCTGCAGATAATAAAATAAAATATTTGTGATTCCGTTTTGCGAATTAAACTTAAAATATTTTATCAATAAATAGCCCATAGAAAATTTAAGGTAGTACTCGGAACAAGTGTAACATTTTAAAAACCGAAAAAATTATGTAGCTCTCACAATTATTCATGAAGTTTTGTTTATTGAGATTTAACTTTTGAAATGAAACAAGTTCAATGGCTTATTTGCTCGATAAATAAATTCTTACTTCATACGCAGTATCACGAAAATCTCGACCAACAATATTATTTACGACCAATTAAAATTCGTAAACACTATACATGTATAATAAACATATGTACAGCGCGAGAATCGTTCTTCATATGCTCTGATTGATCGCTGTCGTTCTGAAATCTTTTGCAATAAAAATATTATGGATATCTACACACATACGGTACCGCACCACCCGAAAACATTATTTATTGTCATAAAACGTTAACAATCAACCCTTCTCTCTCCTTGCAAAACTACCACGTGGGTATACAGTCTGCAGCGCGAGCACGGAAAATAAACAATGTTCACGAACGAAGGCGTATCTTATTATCGTGACACAGCGTTTTGGTTAGGAACTTTTATTCTATGCGTATGTTGATATTATTTTTAAAATGAATAGATATATTTTAAAAACTATTCTCTTCCTAACCTGCAATAGATTTTTGTCGAATGATCGCCGTACATGCAGTATAACGAGAAAAATATTTTTACACGTCTGCCGATGTTATTGGTACGTATTTACATAATGTTAAATCTTCTGGTAAACCCTTGTAGTGTTGAGAAATATCAACAACGATAAATCCAGGTCACAGGAAGCATGAGACACATTAAAAAATACTGTATATTCGTGTCGCAACAGGAAATAGATAAAAACAGCATATTAGAATATGACAAAACAATTGTACGATAATCGTATTGTCAATACTGTTAATTAGCATGTGAGCAATGAATATGTTTAATTAGGTCACACGCATTGATAAGGCACAGAAAACGCGTGAACAAAGGGTTTTCTGTGGTGGTCGTGCGAGTCGACCACTTTAAAAAACATATGCATTATTAAAAGTGTTATTTTAATTAAAGGTGTGTGTTTTTGTCCATACGTACCATCCGATCGGCCTATACGTAGGGCCGTACATAGTTTACGTTTAGTTACGTAGTTTTCTCGGCACAAAATATTTGAAAATGTTACCCCGAACCCTTGATTTGTTTTCCAAGACTTAGTTGAATCGGTCACGTACTTGCGATCCAACGTTATCAGCAACTTCGTCCGATTTAATTGCGTGAACATTGCTGTAGTGAATCGGTCAACTCAGTACTCCCTTAGATACAATTTTGGTTATTGCCGAAGGTCAAAACCAATAATTGAGTGCATTGAAGTGAAAATCAACGTAAAGTTTAGCAGTTTATTCTCTTTGTAACGTTTGATTATGCAGAACGCGCACAAACCAAGCAATTAACACTATGCGTTTTCGGTGAAAACGTCTAAACACGTAGGAGTACGCGAAAAAAAAAAGTTAACGTTTTAACTCTGGGCCTTGTGTACGATTCACGTTTGCACACTGGTGCGCTGTACAATAGTGACTCAGAATACAAAACGCGCGAAAGCCAATAACTCATCGGCATCAAAGATCACACGACGGCATAAATAATTTCAATTCCTCCGTCGAGTGAACGTCGCGCTTTTCCGTGTATTATGTAATGTACCTTGAACAGGTGTGATGCGAAAAGAGGAGAAAAATAGGAAGAATGAGCGGGTTGTCGTCCGCTTTGTGTTCGTACACTAAAACCGTTTTACATTTTCTGGTTCGGTTCGGGGCCACACGGTCCGCGCGTTACGGATCTCGTTCATACGGGCACCGGAGAAACGTGAACAAAAACTTCCAGCTAGACAAAACGTAGTCATAGTCACGCAGTAGCAGCACGAGAACGGCTGCCGGTCGCGGTCGAAACGCTATGCTCGAAAACGATCGCCATTGTATAAATCACAACAACTATAAATAATAACAATAATAGTGAAAATATAATCTTACACGCACATCCCTCGTTTGCGTTATCGCACAAGTGCGTACGATTGCGTACGTAAGCGGAAATGTATCGAGTACTTACAATGCCTGTAGGTATCGCGGTGACCCGTCTATAGACTCGTATAGAAATGAAAACTAAGGCTAAGGGGTCATACGAGCGTTGGAAAAAACGTCGAATGTGCATTTTATATAATTTATATAAGTTTTTCAATCATTTTCGTATGTGGCAAAGCTCATTTGATGAACTTTACAATAAAATAAAACCAAAAATAACCCGATAAGCGCTGCTGACGGACGATAAAATAAACGGACGTCGCGAGTGATATTTAAAATAATATTATACAACAACGGTTAGGTCGTGTGACCCTAACCTAAGTCGAAAAACCCGGGAAACGAACATCACGGTACTTAAAACCGTACGGGGAAATACGTTTTGGAAATCTTAGCTGTCAGCCCGTGCGCGCACGTACTCGGTAAAACAATATTATTTCTTTTTACCCGCGCGTATTGTAGCCGGGATATCACGCGGAACACTGGACGCGCCTGGTTATTTATTCATTTATGCGTAAGTTTGGGTGCGCACGTTACGCGCAGAACCGTCGTGCGCCGGTGTACACAATGCGCATTACACGTGCAGTATCAATTACGTTATACCTGTACCCGTATTTATGTACTGGCCGTACTAACGATCCGAATTCCGAAACATTCGATATTTGTTTCTCTCTCTCATCGTCCGCGTCTAGCGAACGTTTTTTTCGTCCCGACGATAAGTTGAAACAAAGAACAACATCACGGTCGTCGTCGTCATTATTATTATTATTGTTTCTTTTTTTTTTTTATTTTCGCCCGTACGTTATAACGCACACGGTGTGCGTCCCGCGCGACCACTTCGGCCGTCCGTCGTCGCCCGTGTGGCGCCCGACCCCGGGGCATTTTACGCGAGCACACGCCGGTCGAAGACCACTTGTCAGACGAGTAACGGCTCGCGTAGGTATACACACACACGTGTACAGTGTATGATACGTTCTGGAGCTCTGGCAGACGGAGAGAGATCCGAAAACATGCGTGCGTGCGTTATTTATTAGCGTATCGTTTTGATTTACAACGGGCGTTCGGAATAGGAGCTACCGTCGTCGCCGTCTCGCGTCCGGGGAGCTGCGGAGAAGGACGCGGCGGCGCCGATGGAACACGCCGCTCGTTGTTGTTGCCGTAGCCGTCGCCGCTGTTCGACCGAAACCAATGCCGGATACTACCGATAAATAGTTGCGCGCCCGACGGGCAGTGGCTAGGGCCCGTAGTGGGCGCGCGCGCACGAAACGCACACCGTTTGTGATGCATTACGAACCGTGAACGGTTTTTTTTTTTTTTTTGTATCGCTTTGATTTCGATAAACTAAACGCCGTGTGCACGAGCGCAGTCTTGAATGGTCACGGAATTGAAAAACAATGAGAACGTCTGCGAGCGCGTGTCGCAGTACGCAGACGTACGGCGAACAATATTAAATCAGGAAGCCCGCACACCACTGATTAGTGAAATAATGGACGAGCCGACGGCGGCTGGGGACCGGGATACGCGAGCACAGATGTTCGTTGTCGTGGTGGAACCGTCGGCCGACGCCAATAACGGTCGGTTGAAAAAAAAAAAATCGAAATAGGACCGTTGGTGGCCACGACGAAAACAACAATTAAACCAATCGGTTGATCACGGTTTAATTCCGACGTACGTCGGCGTATACGACAGTGGGCCTGTGCTTGAATTTGACGGTGAACACGATGCGAGGTCAACGGAAAACTTAAAACGATCCGAGCATAAATTATTCGAGCACTCGCCCTCCGTCTATTGAGTCCTGACTGAATTTACGCGTTTCGTCGACGAACCGGCGACTGGCGACTGCTACACGGCATACACGTGATACGTATAACACTGCACATCGGTCCGACGCAGGCTGAAAGATAAATTAACATAAACATATTTTTGCAACTGTAACCGTTTCACGTTGTACGCTATTACCTGTGTCCCTATTACAACTGCGAACCGTGTGTATTGTTCTTTTAAAACACCGTTTATTGTACCGGTAGACCGATGGATGAGATACGTTTAAAGAGATATGTACAACGGAATAAAACAGATATGTATAGCATCTCCAGGAAGAAGACCAATTAAGTCGTTGCGTTATTAAAAACATATTAAAACATGTATTACGGTATTAATACCTAATATTTGTATATTCGTATACTTGGCTCACGTTCTACACGTTTGCATGGACTCGTACTCGCGCGTTGTTTTAGAAAATATATGTGCAGCACACGGAATATAACGGAACGAAATTGTTTTTCGAAAATGTACGCGATTGCGATTTATACGTGGAAACTGTGTGTGAGAGCGCGGGAATACAATAAATGTATCAAATACTAAACAATAAACCTACACACACACACACACACGCACTTATACGTCTATGTAGGTATACATATATCAACGCGTGTGCTTAAGGTGATCCGGATTAACACTATAGCATTCGTTTATACTAGTATAAAACATGATTATTACCATGCATGTATAGTGTTTAATCAAATCTCTAAAGCGAACGCGGCACTGTTAAGTGTACACTATACATACACGTAATTATTACCTCGTATAAATCGAGTTTAATTACTAACTACTGTCCTCAACTTGAGTGCTGTGTTAAACATGGCGCGTGCGCGTGTTGTTTATTACGTCGTGAAAATCTCTTTTGCCATACATTTATTACCCATCAATCATATATATATTATTTTATACAGTAAGTATAATAAGGTCGTTTTTGTGGGCTAGTTGCGTGGGCCCTAATTACACGAATAACCTTCGAAACGGAAGAGGGAAAAAATGACTGTGGTTGAAGGAACGGGAAGGGAGTGAAACAATACACCCTTAGATGAAGTTAGGTCAGTTTTCGAACATTACATAATACATTTGTCCACATAAAATGTATTGATTGTTCGTACGGTCGTGCGTATTGTTAATTCTCACAGTGATGAGTACACCGTCAAGAAAAATACCTACGCAATACGTCGATAAAATAAAATCAGACATATTGTTTTGCTATTCACGGATTCATTTGCTATTCAGTCGAATCCATCAATTAAAAATATGTATACTACATTGCCGCACTGATTTCAGGGTAATGACGGCAGAAAAAATAATAGGGTTAAATTAAGCATGATTTCGTTGCAATAAATACAGTATAACACTGGATATTTTTATTAGTAAATTAACTCTGCCGTAGAGGGATGGCATACGGACACGTATACGAGTCAGGTAAGTCTAAATGTTTATTTTATTGTTCGGATCGTTATTGACTAACCATTATTCACCAATATTATAATATCCGTTTTCTCCACATCGGATAAAATTTATTTCTGTTATTTTCTATCTAATTGTAATATGTGTGTTAACGTACGTCTTTACAATGATATTATACATATATTAAGTCTGAACAACGAACGTCACGAGTACTCATTGTTAGTTTACCAATTGAAAATTATAAATGACTATTTTACTGCATAACAGAATAAATAAAATAGAAACGAAAGAACTAAAATAAAAAACAAAGTACAAGTGCGCACAGCATACATTCACACGCACACACACATACATATGCGTTATGAGTATATATTATATTTATCATATTTACACACGGTGTTTTAATTATACTTATATTTTATTTAATTTTTTTGCTTTTCCTCTCGAGACATTGTACGCAGGGGCAGGTGGTCAATACGATGCACTCGTGCGCGGACAATGCTTATATTATACAAGTTTATTATGTATTTTACAAAAAAATGTATTCATTTAATGTGAATTACAAAAAGTACAGAAGTTTTTCATAAAAATTGTTTAATAGCGCTGAACATATTGTTCACGATTTATTTATGTACAATTATTATGTGATTTCAGCAGGTTCACACTCGCATCTTAACGGTCCGATGAAAATATCCATAACAAAACACTATAGTCTAAAAAGCTCGTATCAAACCGGAAACAACCGGTATATATATAATATTATATATACATGTCATGTACATTTTTTTTTGAGAAATACATGACTTATACAACCAATAGTTAGTTAAAATGTTATAATGCAATACGATAGGTTTACGAGGAAAAATTTTATTGATTTCAGACATTCGACATTATTGCCGCCACTGTATTCCGACGTTGTAATACATACGATATAATTCATATACCATTGATTCCGTTCAATGATCGCTACATTTCAAAAACAACAAAACGTATGAACTTGAAATTGAACATAAAGGTTCTTCTAAAGCTTTATAGTTATGAAATAAATTCTCCACGGAAGTAATGCGAAAGCTGTTCCCGTGGCGTCGTCGATTTAAACAGAAAAAAAAAAGTTGTGAAATAAAATGGGATTTTTTGGAAATCGCAATTTTAATGGTCGAAACCAATTTGTGCTGGATTCGTATTTTCATTTTTTGATCAATAATTATTTATTTTGTTTAATATGTAGATTTTAACGATTACCGATCGAGTCATATGGCAATTTATAAAGTATTATAAACAAAATAAATATCATTCAAATATACAATGGTTGTGCGCTTTTTTTTCAATCAACAATTTTTAGGTTTAGAATTAGGTATTATTCTAACTTAAACTAGTGAAATATGGTCCGGCTAATACAGTTGGTATTGTATAATATCGGAAGGAATATCATAATATACGCATATTATTACGTATACACTGTCGGTGCATTAAAAACAAAAACTGAAGTATATTATTTAACGAGCTAATTATTCAAAAAAAATTCCGTTTTAATTTTTTGTGAACGTTTGTACAACGACTAAGTTAACTGTTTTGATTTGTAAACCAAACATGTACAAAATTCCACAAAAAAAAAATTAATTACGCCATTATTTTTATTTTATGAATGCGAAGTAGGCACTTCGTAAAATGTTGCATAAAGTATTTTTTTAATTACATTACAAATATGAATACAATGGCACTCCATTATTATTTCACCATTTTCAATTTTTTTTTTCGCGCTATTTAATTCTTTTCTCTCTCTTTTTTTGTCCCATTTATAATGATACGCCGTCCGATACATGCGTTGTCGGAAAATAAAAGAAAAGAAAAGAAAATATGAGAAAAAAAAAAGAACCCGAACACTTTAAGCATACATTACGCAGCGTAATACACTTGTGCTTGCGCATACATTTAAAAATGGATAACATGCACGTATAAATATTTATATGTCTTTCTTTAAACTGTTGTGTTACGTGCTGCACCACGCTGCTGTGTATGAATACATCGCAAATGACCAAGAAACAGTTTTTCCCGATGAACACAAACCATACTCAACGGACTTAACGTCGTGAACGGTGTACATAGTAGCGTACAGTTAAACTGCGACCGCGCGCACAGGTTTGCTGATGGATAAATTATGTCGAACCGTTGAACCGTCAGTCATACGCCACGGAAAATCGATTAATATTGGACACATGAAAATACTTGTGCGCGCATGAAATTTGTATGCGCATAATAGTTGTACACATTTTTCGTACGTATTTCCGACGGTCTTGCCGATCGTTGCACAGCGTCAGGACACACCCCGTAGCAGTCCGTACGCGTGAAAATGTTAACGTGTTGCGATCGAGGTCAAATGTATTGGTTCAGGGCCGTGTTTAGAATCGGGGCGCCTCGGGGCACTTATAAAATTCCGCTCCCCGTTTCGGCACTGGATGGGTGTTGGAGGGGGGATGAAAATAAACCTATTAACCATATTATTGTTTTATCGTTTTGTATTGTACTAACTGCAGTGGTTAACAACAACTCTAAAATGCGAACTGCATTCAGGCTTCTGCGTATCGTGCAATGTCGTTATCTGTTAAACCAAGGAATCCTTCAGCGTTCGTTTGAAAATAGATTTTAGAGAATATCCTATGATACATTTCAGCTAAATTTCCACCGATAAATCGACAGTACATCGAAAAAAAAACATTTAATACAGTTATAATAATTCACAATTGGCTAAATACAAAATAGAAATAAATAACAATTTACCATCCCCAAAATTTCACAAGGGGGAGGGCAATTGCTCACCCTAGCCCCCCCCCTAAATACGGCTCTGTATTAACTGTTGTTTTATGCCGAGCGAGTTTTTAATTCGTATTGCGTACACTTGTTGACATGAAATGCGCTACAACGATAATACGTATTTTGCAACGACTATAACGGTTTACGATTCTCGTCCACGCACTGTTACGCCTATCCCATTCGAGCGCTGGAGGAACGAGTTTTTTCTTGCGGATTCGGTTGATCGTTATTCGAAGCACGCAATCGAAATGTTCTGGTATAGCTTCGCGTACAAACAAAACGGAATCGAAGTACGGTCCGAACTTTAAAGCTCTCGCACTACTTACATTATACTTTTGTAACTTCTGTAGTACCTAATCTGAGTTCTATTGATTCACGAGAGGATCGCGGTGTTCTTAAGAGAACTTTTTTTTTTTTGTTTTTTTCAAAAAACAATACTCACCGAACAGATGAAAAACCATTAATGGGGACGATGGAAAATCGCACGAAATATTTTCCGCAGCACGCGCAACAGTACAATACCACCCATTTTGTGTAATCCCTTGACATTTGTTACTGTCCGTAGAGAGATCTCTACGTTATCCTCTTACGGGATCCACCGCACGTCGGTTCACATGAAACATTTTATGCGCGACTATTTACACAGCCGCGCGGTAATGATACGACTGCGATACGTGATTTCGCCGTCGATCCGTAACGTCGGCACGTGAGCAGACGGTTATAGGTTACGTTCACGTACAATCGTACAGGGCGCACTTGTGCGCGTCCTCGACCGCGTCTCGGATTCTCTGCGGCGTTGTTTCGTGCGCCTTCGGTGGTGCACGGGTAACAGAAATAGGAACAACCCGATAACCGTAACAATTACGGCCGTCCGGTCGACGGGTATAAATTGCGCGCACACGCTACGATCGTTGTTATCGAATCCACCTGACGGAAACGATCTGCGCCGATCGACCGGTCGCGTGGTCGTAATCGTTGGCGATCAATCGTCTGGACGGAGAAAATTAGTTTTAAGTGACGAACCGGACGCGCCGGCGACGCTGTGTGCCCGGTACAGCGGTCAGACCTCGACGGTTTTATTTTTTTTTTTTTTTACGTCCGCGGCCGGTTCTTGTTACCGTTGCCGTTATTGTTTTACGTTGTGAAATTACCAAGTACTACTGTCGCCGTTGCTGTAACGTTGCAAACGCGTGATGGTTAAAATGTAATGGAATTTCGTGTTGTTTCATTCGTATCGTTATGATTACCACTCGAGGTCCACGACTCGGACGAGTTTCGCGTCGCCATCGTTTTGGGATGATTTTTTTGTTTTTCCTACGAGTCCGACCGTTCTACGGCACCAGACACCGCGCTAATTGATACGAATAAAAACGAACGCTTGTTGTTGTGTACTCCTTGTTGTGCTTATGCAACATAAACCTTACGGAACGAGGCACAATACAGCACACTGGTTTGTGCGTTACTGCAGTGTTAGCCGCGTGCATACGAATGAACACTAATGTAGCGATATAGTACGCCTACCGCATAGGACTATGACAGATTAGCGATCGGTGCCGCTCTAACGGTCTTCAATTGAAAGCAGTCAAATGTTTCAAAATGTCATTTTCCCGTACTAAGTCCTAAGTAGATTTTTATATTAATGGTGACACACTCATTGATGTATGTTATGACCTTGTGGTAGTATTCCAGCCTGACTTATTATTCTCTTCTAATATTGAATATTTATGCTAAAAGGCACTTAGAAGTCTTGGTTTTATTATTCGTAATACGAACAAATTTAATAACGAAATTTGTCTGAAAGCTTTATATACCTCACTAGTTAGACCAATTCTCAAATTATCTTTTGTTCTATGGAATCCTACACGAGTTTGACTTATTGAATCTCTTGAGCGGGTCCAAAGAAAATGTTTACGTCTACATGGGTATAAGAGAAAATTGCATGGTCACGTAAATCCATCAGTCTATACGTCCCTATCGTCAATCCAAGCCAGTAATAATTTAGAAACTCTTGCTACTAGACGGAAATCCATGGATATTCGTTTCACGTCTAAACTATTAAATGGTGTTAAATCATGTCCGGATTTATTACATTCATTAAATTTTAATGTTCCCCAATATAAATCGCGGCACCATTCTACATTTTCAATACCATTTCATCGCACTTCATATGAATACAATTATCCCCTTGATCGTATTGCTCGAGAATGTAATGAGTTAAGAAATGTGGATTTAATTTTTACACAAAATTAATAGTTAATAAACTAAGTCTCCTTAATATATTGTAATTATATTTTTCATCGTTAGTACTATTGATTAAATTATCCTAATTGTTAACTGATCTTTATTATTTAAAATTTTACTTATTTATGTTCATATCATTTTGTATTGTTTAAACTATTACCATCGAACTGTACTTGAGCCCTACGAAGGCATTTATATCAATAAATAAATAAATAATAGTTCGGCGTAAATAGTATTCTAGTGATCCGAGTGTAGTACGCTGAGTATACCACTTTTATCTCTCGGTCGGAGAATATTTTTGGTTTTTTTTTTTAATTTTTCTTTCTGTTCGGTTAACTACCGATGAAATCGAAGTACCACCAAGTCCAAATTGTTCTTCGGCTTTCCCATCTTATTATACGTGAATACCGACGGATACTGTGAACGAAACTTGAATTCGATGCAATTTTATCGCTCCAAATTTTGATGATAAAAAATAAAAAGTAAATAAAATATGAGCGCAATACTATTGTATTTCGTTCGGAATCAATACAAATGTGTATTTTATGCTTGGGAGTTGAAAGCAGAGTGTCGTCCGTAACCATTAATTATTATTGGTTCAGTTCCGTAATTTCTTTTAAAAATTTGTTTGCAACATTAAAAATGTTTTGTTTTTTTTTTTTAAAATTTCACCAACTAAAACCTTATAGGCTTTTGTAACAATGTCTAAGTTGTTGTAAAGATTTAATTTGAATGATATACGTGATGATTCATCACTGATGAATATTGAAAAGTAATTCCGTCATGAATATATAATTTCATATTATTGTTACTTTTATTTATTTAATTTTATTACTTATTTATTTCGGCCAAATAAATTACAATTGAATACACACATTTCATTATTAACAACTGATACGTGTACCAATTGAGCTTTAGATCGTATTTGGTTTTTGGAACTCATGGTTATGTAATTTGTTGTACAATAAAACAGTTGAAATATGTATAATACAAACCTCACATAGTAATAGGTGTTTTAATAATACAATTAACTTAAGCGTTACCTAAGGATAAGATATTATATTTAAATACAATTAAATTTTTATAATTTTATAGGTACATACGTTTTCATCAATTTTAGTTATTATATTATTGATTTCTTTTTTTAAATTATATTATCAGTATTATTAGAATTACTTTTTATTAGACTTTTTAATTCATTATTTAAATTATTGAACAAAGTTTTACCCTTGTAATTGGAAGGAATTACTCGATTTCTTTAATAATGATCTGGCGATTTAATGTATTACTAACTAATTAACTTTTACTAGGTTTTATTAAAATTCAAGAAATCCTAACTTGGCAGTTAAGTCTTTCTACCCTTATAATTTCGATGAAATTATTTTTTTCCGAAAACCTTATATTAGTGTGCTATATTTAATAAAATGTAATTTAAACAAGTATAATGCGCTTGTGTATGGCAATCATCAGTCGTCAGTCGAACTGTCATTCAAAACGATTGTCATTCTTTGATTAGTAGTGTATGCCCGGTTTAATGATTCAACACCCATTTGATGTTTCTCGCGATAGTACAGAATTCTGATATGTTGGTTTATATAATATTTAAGTTAAGGGCATTATACTGTTAAATGTATTCGTACCCTTTATGTTGTTACGAGCGATATAAATATTTACACACGTTTCGATATAACTTTA
This sequence comes from Sipha maydis, assembly GCA_034509805.1. NCBI lineage: Eukaryota > Metazoa > Arthropoda > Insecta > Hemiptera > Aphididae > Sipha > Sipha maydis. The sequence continues at coordinate 47,207 of JASXSY010002338.1, read as the reverse complement.
AGTCAAATATTATTTTAAATTCGTTCAATCTCACACTATGATTAGCCGTATCGTCCTCAAATATACAGTAAAATGAGTGAATGATGCGTCCCTGAAGAACTTGTAAACACACACATACACACACACACCTACTCGAGCATAGTGTATATCTGTGGCGCCCTGCATAAAGGTGTAACCATAGTTACCGCACTCAAAAATAATAAGTACGCCTTCAATAAAGTATACGAATTAATTTTTTCTCGAAATAGTGAATGATGCATAATATGCCAAAAGTAAACAAGTCACGGAAACGAAGGTGCTAGTTAGAAATAATTATAATCCTTAGAACCTACAGTACATTATACGTAATCCATTTTTTATTTTTTTTTCTAACGAAAAAGTGAAGTTGAAAATAATGTTCGCTGCACTTGAAAACAATGTCTTGAACGCCGCTAATGCAATATGTATAAATATAATTCATACACGTATGTAACATAAAGTTTCACAGCACCGAATGTCGTCGTTCGAGTCGGTTGAACGCGATAACCACTGCGATGCGGTTATCTTTATTAATCGAGCAATGCAAACCCATCGGACGGTCTCGTGTTAATTCGTCCGGCGAACGCATAACCATATAATAATAACCCATTCGTGACTAGAGTCATCCAATAAAACTTTTACGTGAAAGCATTTCATATTTACGATTCTGACAATAACTTTCGGGTCATAAAACATGAACGGTTTCAATGATTATTAAATACATACTATTTATTATATTTATACATGGTATATGGTTTATATAAATATACATTTGTGTGTAAAGTCTACAACAAATACAATAATATCGTGAAATAATAACAATCATATTGAATTTATGAATATTGTTGTGTACCGCATGCTGTACGAACATATTATAATATATCTCAGAGATCAATGGCAGTTGGAACTTGTTAAACGATTTAAGGAATGTATATACTCCGCGGTCATTAAGTTATTTTCAAATAAACTCCAAAAAACAAAACAATACGTTTTCTTGATGAACACGTTCCTATAAATTGTACAAATTGGTAGACTTGTCGGATGTAAAACGTCGTCGTCCACTAAGAAAAACGTCAAATCGAATTTTCAAAAAAAAAATTGGTGTCGATATTATTATTGTGCATAGCGCAGTAATATCTTCAATAATATAATATATAGATACCAATCTATACGTTACAAAGGCAAAAACCCAAGTATTAAAATAACATTTTTTAAGTTTAATATACCGAGTGCCCTATAGATTACAGGCTGGAGTGCATACAAAACGTTTTTAATAAAATAATATATGTTTTCCATATTCAACATGGATACTAACAAAAAAAGAAAAAAACCCGTTTTAATAACCGTTTTGGTTTAAACCAGAATATATTACATATACTCGCGGTACACACTTTATACAATAAAATTGGTGAAATATTATTTGATTTATTATACCTTCGAAAGTATACGTTTTACATTACGTATTTAGCTGATTCTTAATAGCTGGCAGCTATTAAATTAAGTGTATTCGATAAATGTACTATTAATGTTGTACTCATATCACATATTATTATCAGATGTATTGTAACTTGTAAGTTATGAGAGTTTTCTTTTTTTTTCTATTATAATCGATAATGAACTTGAATTTTTTGTTTCGCAATATTTTTAGTACAATCTGAAATATTAATGTACCTAATTGTGCCTAGATAGTTGAAATTATAACTATCGATTTGTGTTTTCAATGAGAACATAATATTCAAGTACTACGGTTAGATATTGAGAAATAGAGGTGAACTCTACGTTGACTATGCACACTGACAGAAAAATTATATTTTGATGTATTAAGGTACCGTAGGTACTCACTATTGATCATGTTTTTAGAAATGTTCTTCTAATTTAACTCGAACATAACAAAACAATCTTAGGCACTGCTCCGAAAAAACCATATTCATCCGGAAAACAATGATCGAACATGCACAATTAAGTCTACTTGATTTAAATAATTTCTAATAATTTTTACGTCACCAATCGTTACGTGTTAAACAATTGTCAGCACGGTAAGACCGCAAAAACCATGTCATATTTTTTTTTTTTTTTTTTTGCGATTCTTTCGGAGACCCTCATCATTCACCGCATCGAACTACCGTATGGCAGTGTGTGTGTACGTGGTGTGGATCGTTTAACGGACTTTTCGAACTTTACGCGCAGATCTGCGGTTGACCGCCAAGCCATGAGAATTCGGTCGGAATATCGACTTCCGGGACACCTACCACGTCCACATCGTGAATCGAATAATGATATGAAAAAAAAAAAAAAAAACAATCGACTTAAAAACTGCACTCAACACCACTGCCGGAACACCGAACCGAGAGCGTGTACGTTTTCCGGATTGCGTTCATCGCGATAAATGTGCGGTCATGTTGTCCGCGAAAATTCGAGATATTCTTCGACGCACAGTACATCCGCACCGTTTGCTACGTTTCGCGCGCTACGGATATAATATTTCGCACCCGCGCACCGCACCCACACGCGGTCCGTTTCGCTGTTTCTTTGTCCCTGCCACGCACGCGGTTCTGGTTAACCGACGTTCGCGGAAATCCGCTCCGTCTATTATTTCGACGTTAGGTGAATTGCGTGCAATTTTCTTAAAACTATGTGAATCGCGTCCCTGTTGTAATTTAATTATGTGCATATTATAATTATTCGATTGATGATTCGTCAATCGTTTATGTAAAAAATAAGAAATTAAATTATTAATTGTATTAAACATTTTAAACTGGTCAAAATTTAAACGAAACGGCTTTGAACTATTCGAATCCGATCGATTATTTATTATTACATTCTATCATTGGTTCTATCGTTATAATTGGTCACCGCAGTGCACGAGCCTCATTGACTCTCTCGGATGAGGTTTTTGTTAACAATTTTAAGTGTCATGTGTTACGGCGTTGATCGCATCTTCGCCTTTCCTAATTCATTATTTATTATTATTCTTTATACAACCATTATTATTCCTCGTACCTGCATGAAATGTTTCAAATCATCTATTTACCCAGCTTATATGCCGTATTGCTTTCTCAGGAATTAATTTCGAATAAACTCTTAACTTAAATTACAATGTTGTAGTATTGCTTAGAACGATTTTAGGGGACGAAATCGACCAACTTGAAAACAAAATACCTGGGCTGCAATTCACCTAGATGTGTGTAGAAAAACGTTATTTTGGTTTCTTTTTTTTTTTTACCGTTTTCCTTCACGCCGCATTGTTCGCAGCGAGTAAGCACGAGCGCCCGTGCGATTCGCATTCGTCGTTCGGACGCCGCGAAATAGCACTACGGAAACCGTCGCGCGATTTCTATTGATCGCGACAACGATTTTTTCGTTTTTCGTCGTTTCCCGTTGCAGATGCCTTAATTCACGGTCGATCGTCGGACCCCGCGTTCTGCGACGCACGACCGACGAACGTATGCGCGCTCCCAACGATACGTATTCGATGTGCGTACAAATCGTGTTCGATCTACTTCGGTTTTGGCGGCCACGCTCGATACGTAAAACGCACTTTATTGCGAAATAAGTCGAGAAAAACACACGCTTATATCGCGATTACGCACACACACACACACACACAAATATACATAAATGTCTATTATTATGTTGTTGTAATCAACACGTTTTTCAAGTGTATTTGTTTTGATTGCCCGGTGCGCCCGTCCGTCGTCTGCGGTGGTGGCGTCCTACGATCTTTACGAGCGACTTTAGTGATCGCAATAATACACTCGTAAGTCCCGTCACAGTGATAATACGAGTATTTATTTTATTTCGATGCCGGTTTAACGACCGTTTAGGTCTCACGCGATGAAATCGAATGATGAGCGCAGCTCGCAGCACGATATTCTTCCGGTAACGGCCGTGCAATAGCGAGAGAGCAAGAGGATGAGGGAGACACGTGTGTACACGTCGAGAGGACAAGATAATGTTTGGTAATTGTTATAGCGGTTATGTGTGTGAACTGGAGGTGGTGGTGTAGGAGATATAGCAAAGAGCGTAGTATATCACATTCATGCGTTTATACATACTCGTATATATAAGCGCACACATGGTGATTCATTAAAACGGCAATAATGTCCTACATACAACTATATATATTATATTGTGACGGTGGCGCAGGATGTCACGCGGGGATTTATTGGCAGATTCGGATACACGCGCGCGCTCGCGCACACACACACAGACTCAAACACACACTGTCTCTGCGGGTGTCCCTTTTTGCGACCCTCTCGTCGATGACAAATTTCTGGAAGGCCCCCGGAAAGCGGTCGGCCAAAATTTATGGCCGCTTACGTATACAATGTGTACATTTATATACGTCTGTGTGTGTGTGTGTAGTATATCTATATAGATCATATAGTATAGGCCGAGGGACACGCGCGCGCGTTACGTTTTTATTATCATATTGTGTAACAAAGTGCTAGTACATGATTGTTCGGTAAGCTTTTTCTCTCCCTTATTATTCTTTCTTTTTACGACTCAAGTCATGAATCGCCCACGAACTCCTAGCACGGGACACCGTCGTATTATATGTGTATGTGTATGGTCTTTATTCCCCCCGATTTCCAATGAAATACATTTTTCCTATACGTGAGATACAGTATTTTATTTTTCACAGACACGCGCTCACGCCGATTCACTTTGACTGGTACCACGTAACAATCGAATTAAACAAAACGCATAACTTGAAACAACACATAAGTTCATTTTCTCACGTACATCTACACAGTAAACTTCTTTACGCTCTCTTATGCCCCTGCATAAAACATTTCGATCTAATTTGATACGATTGTTTTTGTCTTTTTTTGTCGTGCCGACCAAGACAAAATGTATGAACTCTTCGTACTGAGAATTTGTATAGTTTACTTAACATACGTTTGATCTATGAATGAAAGTGTTGTTTTGACAATTTATTTCTGTTATTCAATACTGCATTACCTTATATAATAATAATCCAGACAAAGGTATGACGGTGCGGTGGGAAACTGGATAACTGGATATTTGATCGTATCACATCACCGCCGATGTATAGTATGTATACGTTTCGAAACCTCGTACAGTGTGCTATCGCTCACGCCTCCTTTAGGTAAAAAAAAAAAAAAAATCGATTAATCGATATCGTAGATCTTGAAATACAATGCAAGCAGGTCGGACTATGAATGCAATATTAATATGCGTGCGTGTGCGTGTGTGTGTCAGATAGAGAGAGAGAGAGAGAGAATGGAGAAAAAACGCGTTTTGGCGACGGTGACGACGAAAGGGTGCGCTCTAGTAACCGACCCGCGGAACGATGGCCAACATGGCGACTGCGTGTTATCGTCGGCAGCGGTGGCGGTGACAATAGTCACAAAGACCCATTATACTATTACCACTAAAGCGTGTACGTGTACGTGTGTGTGTGTTCCCCTAAAAAACGACCGAGCGACCAAGCAGCAGCATCAGCAGAAGAAGAACTGTATAATACGAAATAGTTTAAGTATAACATAGCGTGTGTGTGTGTGTGCGCGGTAGTGGGCGGTCTGGCGCAGTATCTAGTGTAGAGCATACGTGCGCTACACAGCTCAGAACTGCAGCAACAATCCGAAGAAGAGGACCGCTCGAAGGAAACCGAACAGAGAAAGAGAGAAGTAGTAACGGCGGCGACAAACAATGGTATTTTTCTTCGTACACAAACGCGTCTCGCTCCGCGTGCGTCCCGCAGTACGTTATTATTATACATTTACATGCGCGTCTATTCTACGCGTACGAGACCGACACCGCCTCTTTTGTGAACGTTTACGTATACGTGCGTACGCACCGCGGAGAGCCGGTAAATGTTCAATTTGCGCGCGAGACGTTCATCGGAGAAGAACGCACAAATGCGGGGGCGGTGCGGCGTCGGCGTCGGCGCAAAAGAAAAAAAAAAGAAAAACGAGAAATAACATTGGTACATAGGGCGCACGAAGAAAGGATTAGAGCGAAGGTGTGCACACGCGGTACGGCGATGTGGTCCGCGCGATACGTACTCCGCGCAGCAGCGTATCAAAAATCGCTTTGCCGTCAAATGTATTGTACAGGACGATAAATTTCAAGTGAAAAGAGTCTCGTCCGATGGATTTTCACGTTCTCGAGAATATCGCAGTGGGTTATTAGCGCTACCGCGAATAAATTGTTATTCTTTCATACGAGACCTGTTGGCGTCTGTTGAAACGTGTTAGCGTTCGACGGCGAAAGCGGTACGCAGTGTTTGCGGTAATCCGATGAAATCTTTTTCGTACAACAATACGGTGTACACTCGTACATAACCGATATTGTTTACGGAGTCAATTACAACATTGCTTCGAAAACAGCCCATTCCGTTCAGTGTTCTCGTCGTCCCGTTATCATCACCTGATAATGTCCTTGTCAACGTAACGTTTGTGGACAACTGTGTAGAATGCGTACCTCTGGTCAGTGTTGTTTTCGCCTTTTAAACGTACAACATAGTGTATTCGAGCGCAGTGGTCCGAATCGCTTAGCTTTAGCGCGCGAGAGCGAGTTGACCAGGATAGACCGAAAAAATTCGCTTGATGTTCGATAATAGGTCCGTGCGCTCTAAGCCAACTAATACTAACATGTAAGTTTTCGACTACTGAACGGAAATTCGTCGTGGCGTGCACGACGTCCGAAGACGGAGACAACGCACGCAGGCACGGTTGACGTGTACGCCCCGCGGTCCGATCGCGGAACTGCGTAATTCGAAGTGTCGATGACGCGGTGGAACCGTTGAAACACTCGGTGCATAACGGTACGGATTTCGCGTACAGCATACATAGGGGGGCGAAACGTTTACATTCGTGGTCATGGACAAGGAGAGAAAAGCCACTTGGAGGCGAGGATCATCCTGGGACCCCCTCCCCCCCTGGACCCGTCATCGGCGGTCGCTCCCATCCGCGTGTTTCCGTTACCGAGCATAATAAATGTGATTAATTTTTTCTCGGAGCACGAGCTCGCCGAAAACGAGGCTCCGCACGTCACGAACGGAAAAAATATCATCGTGCGCGTATGTGATTCAGATAATTTTAAATTACACCCGACGTTGACCGAGAGCGACGGTCGTGTGTGGTCTCACGTTTACATGTTTTGCACATTATTATTATGTCGTAGAGTAATGCAACGGAGGCGGCGGCGACTTCGACCGCACCGCGACCGACCGACCGACCGACCGACCACCGTCAATATCGTCGCGGCGGTCGTCGATCAACGGAACATTTACCACGAACTTTGACCTCGCCGATCCTTTTAGTGTACGTTATTACGCAGCGACCGGGTGTACGCGGTGACGCGACTTCACAACGGTACAGGCGAAAATCCTTAGAAACGGCAAATGGTTTAGGGGGATGGGGATCGGGTACGTTGTAATATTTTTAACGTAGAGCCGATGGGCGACGGTCGAATAATTATCGTAACAGAAACGTATTGTCGTTATGCGTTCGGTCACGCTTACGTCCATCTCCAATAGGCGTGTATCTGAGATCCGAGTAGGAGACGATGGACGGATCATCTCAAGCGATTTATGGGACAGGGCGGTGAGGCCTAATTTTGATACCCCGTCAATATTATTAATGGTTTATTTTCTTTCTAATCCGTGCCAGCTAATCTTAGCCATTCGACGCGTTTGATACGGTACAGTACGGCGGTAAGTTCGGATTTTGATTAGTGCATTTTCTGTCTGTTGGGTGTAGAGGAGCGTTTACGACTTGGTTGATGCGTATACCTAAAATAAAATTTGTGACACGCAGGTATACGTGTATACTACTAGCTATACTATAAACTTTATAGCTTTAAAAAATATTAACGAGTTTCGACCTTTTTTTTCTACAAAAGTCAAAAATACCAAATATGTGACGTTGTTATCACATATTTATTGGGAACGGTTATTATTTTTACATTTTACATTTGTATTTTTCATTTTATTGCGCGGAAATATATATTTTAAAAAGTTGTTAGGCTGTTGCAAGTCATTACAATAAATCTTAAATTTTATTTTATTAAAATTAAAACTTATATATTTTTTTGGATAGCATATCTTATTTCTCTCGAGAAAAAAAGGGGGAGGGTTTAAATATTAACCCCACTCATAATTTTAACTTACGATTGACGTATACTCAATACATATTTTAAGGATTACATCATTAGGTGTCACTAACATTTGAACACTGAACGGGATGAGAAGTATGATATTTTTTTCTTAAACGTCCTCCATGAAAAGATCTCGAACAAGCGTCAACGATATGCATTTAACATACAACAAACCTCTACCCGAAGTATGTCGATTGCACACTAACCATAGAAATTTCCTAAAAAACACATTTATACGCGTTCATTATACATTTACGGTATGTTTCAAAATGATTCATGAATCAAGCGCACTTGATTTTTAGTAGACTGTAAATATTGTTCCTGCAGATTGTGGTAAACGAAACACCAACTATCTGAATGGTAGGGTTATCAAATTGTTATCGATTATCGATAAGTTATAATAAAGTACAACTTAGCCGACTAGCGTGTTTCGCAATTAATTGTTATCGAAATGTCGACCGAGCAACAAAAAGTGATTTGTGGGCTCCGTTTTAAAAAATGCGAATCTATCATTACCGTGCAGAGTGATTTTCGACGAAAGTTTAGCAGTGAACGTCCCAGCCCAAAATATTAGAACATGACAGAAAACCTTCCAATAAATCTTATGTAAATGAAATAGGTAAAAAGTCGACCGAAAATTCGAATGAAAAAGTTGAAAAAATTTAAAAAAATTTTGTAAGAAGTCTGCAGAAATAAGTTCGTCGTGCATCTAAGGAACTTTCTATTCCACAGACAAGAATTTGGCTTGTTTTGCGAAGCAATTTGAGATATAAGTCGCACAAAATTCAGTTATTGCAGGTTCTCTATGACTACTATATGAATCACTAAATGCAAGAAGGGCACATGTCTACATTTTATAATTTTTCAGGAGAGACAAAAAACTTAATATCTCTGGAAAAAATTGAAGAAAATAATTTAAATAATTCACATATGATTTTATAATGTACCAGTAAACTGGACATGTGTCCCGTTTGCACAAAATGGATGTATTTGTCGAATCTAAACAAAAATCTGTAAAATTGTGATTTTATGAAAATTATGGACACGTGCCTTTCTTGCATTTAGTGATTCATAAACAAAATAAGCTTGAGTTTTGCGCATCTGTTTTTGAGAAGAACGAAAAGATATAAAAGTTTTCCTATGGAATAATTTTCATTTTAAATAATAAAAACCTAATGAAATCGACACACTGAACATTTTTCAATATTATACATAAAACCTAATGAAACTGACAAACTTGTAAGACTTGTCCTAACCTGATTATTCAAATTTTACAAAAACAGATAATTTTTTGAAATCGGATGAATCGTTATTAAACACACTATATTATAATACATTATGTATTGTATACGAGGTACGATTAATCGATCTTTTATCAATTATTCTTTTTTTAATTTATACCATCAATTTATTGTGATGCCCTATTATAGATATTTTAGTACACGACATTTCCGTGTCTCTTACATGATTTATAGTTATTTCAATGTGGCGTGTGACAGCGAATTCCGATAACGAAGGTTTTATGATCCTTTTATACTTCTATCGCGCACACAAAAAGCAATATAATAATATATTAATATTTTCGTTGAAAATCATTAAAACTATAATTACGTAACATGCAGTACACGAGACAAGCTATCTATGCTTTTATTCACATAAACGTATAAAAATCGTTCTCTCAGCTTTCCGTCGCGGTTTAATCATATCGAAAATTCTTACAAAAAAAAAAAAAAAAACAAAGATTAAAAATCTATTTTAATAAATTTAATTAGTTCTCGTATAACACGCAAACAATAAATCGATAGCGTCTGTTAATATAAATCTGAGCAACCTAATGCATACGTAATATAATATTCCATTTGTGTAATAACATTTGTTTAAATTACACATAACCATTATTTTTAGTAATTTTATATATTTTTTTTTTCGGAACTCACCGAAAAAACAAAGCTCCAAAGCCTTTATACCAACCCTGGACGGTCAAGTTATTTTTCATTACCACAGCCCACGGGTCTTCTTACAGAGTTTCCCTTTTTTTACAATAAAACCAGGAGCGTTCAAAAGGATATAAAAGCGGTTTGAAAAATTATTTAGATGGTCGTGCTCGAGCTTTCGTTACAACGAATTACCCTTTTGAACATAGTTTTGGGATATCTAATAGTTTTTCGATCACCGCGAGCATTCGCTATTAAAAGGTTTCGCCCGTGCTTATGGTATTGGTACATTTATCAGTACAGTATTTTGGGCATGTGATGAGGCGAGAGGAAACGAATGTAGTAAGAGTGGTTATGAAGATGGACGTTGAAGGGAAAAGAGGAAGAGGAAGACCAAAAAAGAGGTGGTTGGAGACTTTGGAGAATGACATGAGGGCTGTCGGTGTGTGCAGAGGAGATGTGATTGACCGAGTAAAGTGGAGGTGAAGGACAAGGGTGGCCGACCCCAAATAGTTGGGAGGAAGGCGAAGTAGAAGAAGAAGAAGAAGATCAGTACAGTATTATAACATTCACGTGTAAAAAGTGTACACCAACGTTCGTTTATATTTTATCGAGTGAAAAACATAATAACTAAATGTTCATACGTGCATATCCGTTCGTAAATTGTACACATAATGTCACTTCCGGAGCACATCGATTTTTAAAACGCAGTGTAGACGGACGAAAAATGCAAAATGTATGTATATACGGCATGTGATTATCGGAAGACGAGTGTAATTTCATTTCACTGGTGATTCCAGTATCGAGTTAATATTTAATGATTTAACACGCGTAACGTGCGGTTCGTATAAAACTGCAGCACGCGAGACGAAAAGTAAAAAAAAAAAAATAAGTATTAATATCTTTTTTGACGACTTTACGTAAAATAATTTATGTGCGTTAAACAGCGAGCGCACGTTATTGGGATACCTAACCGCAGTATACTGTTACATGGACGCGTTGTTGAAATTATTCCCGAAAAACAATAGATAACGCGTTTAATAATAACAATTTATTCGAATGAATAAAACGAGCATCTGCACAACGGTACAGGTATTGGATAATATGTTAACATTAAGTTGATAAATTAAACAACATAAGAGTAACGAGAACGTATTTGTAAGAACATAAAGAATATAATAAAATGGATTTTACAAACACAACAGTACGTATTGTTAATTGAGTGTAGTTGATGAACTATAATTGACGGATAAAAGAAGAAATTAACATCTGGAGCATGTTTGTTGCACAATGCCAGGGCTGCCGGGGTTAAATAGTGCCGCAGCACAATGTGAGACGGATAATAAAACACGCGAGAAGATCGGTCATGATGAACCGGAATGTTACACGGGGTATTTTTTAATAGATAGGGAGCGTCGATGTGGTTATTAATTAATTGATGCGCTGGTGGTGCACGTCTAGAAGCTAGAGCGGGGAGTTTAGAAGGAATCTCATAGACGTGAAATCATGCAAAAATTAAATATGTAATATTGATATTGAGAGTTGCGAGCTTTAGAAATCGATTTTGAACACCTTCGATAAAAACAATGATAGATTTGGTATACGGATTATCCAGGAGGACGATCCATACTCTAGGACAGATCTAACTGTTATATTGTATACGTCGAGAACTTTGATACGTAAATGAACAGAAAAGATATGCGTTGTTGGCAGACCCGTTCTAAACCAACGAGGACGTTGCGCAAGTAAATCGTTTGCTATGTTCACGTATTTTTATTTTTGTTCAACGCACCAAGCAAATATCACACATATCATACCGGTAATAAATACGTCAAATGACCGGGACTCGTATGTACGCACATCATATAACGTTTTAGTCCAATTGACCCGATATCTATACAACGAGCGCACACAGGAACTTGGTTTGATTTTAGTTTTAATTTTCCTCTCGTGGTACGAGACAAAGGTATCGTCGAAGATCTGTCGTCCGTACATATTTTCGTGTATTAATATACACGTACACCATCAGATAAAACGGTGCGATATGGACGAGTGGATGGGACCAAATAAATAACACTGCAGTTTACCAGACGCGATTTTTCAGTTTTATTATTATTATTTCTTTCGACGATTTGTCGCGGGATCGAAAAAAATATCCGTCACGAATGATATCTTGTGATTACAGGTATTCTCGGACTTTACCGATGTACGTTGAGCTTAGACGTCGATCAATTATTAATGGCGTTTATCAGATGTTTTTTTTTTATTTTTTTTTTTATAGTTATGATGAAAAATATTTTACTTTTTTAGTTTTATGAAACAGTTTTCATTTTTTGAAACTGTTTAGAGATTACGTTAAATTGATCGTTTACTCCTCGCTGATATCGCCGGAGAAAGTCCCAAAAGTAACGAACACAATGTTTAGGTATTTGTCGATGCCGACGTGAAAGGTGTGCAAAAAATACAACCGTACAGGGCCTCGCCTATTCCTGTCGTATTGTTGCATTATTTTAAAATTAAATACAAACCATTATAATTTTCCACTAAAATTGGTGGATACTTTTTTAGTATATGTACTGCCGAAGCAAGTACTTATACTACATTTACTACTTATAAAATGTCGAATCAAAATTAGACTTGGATTTATTTTGAATTGTATGATTGTTTCATTAGTGATTTGTTAATTGATCTAGATGCGTGTCAATAAACTGCTGTTTGTTAATAATTCCATTTTCTATTGGGTATAATCTGTAGTTAAGTACACTTGTATGAAATACTTTTACATCGTAGGCAATAATATTGTGTAGTCGATAAGTTTTCGTTGTTTTAGATGATACGTTTTTATCAGGATTAAATCAGGGACCTCGAGTCTCGAGCTTAAAGAGCTCTTCTTTATGAAAGAGCAAAAAAAATAAATTATTTAAAGAAAAATAAAACACCATTCTAAGCTAAAATTATATTAAAAGTAATAGTCGCACCGTCCCAGGGGACTTCTTTTGTGGGCTAGCCTCGCGTTCGTACATCGCGCATGACCTCATCAATCACAATGCGGGTCTTTTTGGTACGCACTGCACAGCGTACAGTATAAACATACCGAGAACCTAAAATAACTGGCCACACATGTTCGAGTTCACCGTGCAGTGACTTTGATTGTTTAAAACTTAAAACATTCGGTGAACAATGTTAAAATTCCAATTACAGTGCAGTCTACAATGAATTTATAACGATACAAGTTCGCAAACCAAAAACTTAAGTTACCCTAGTGCTCTGATGGTTTCTTGTTTTGTTTATTCCGCCGACGACGTCCCGGAATGAATAAAAGAAGAGATTTACTCGTCGAAAACGCAATGATCGAGAGTAACGAAAAGTAATATCCGTCAACGGGACGAGGGCACGTGGGCGGGTGCAATGATACCGTCCATTTTACGCGTGCGTATACGTTGTACGTTCCGCGAAAACGTTTCGACGACTCGATGACACGGAAGAAGGAAAAAAAAATAAAATATAAAAAAAAAAAAAAAAAAACAGTACAGGATATTTACTTTTAATTGGCTTGCGCGCTGCGGAAGACGAACAAGTAAAACGCAACACGATAATACGCGTATCGCCTGTTCGCCGGTGTTCAACGTTTTCGCTATATTTCGACCCACCGCCGCGTAATAATCGTATTCGAAACTGTGTTAACGTTATCGCGTACAAGCCACGCGCGACAAAACATCGTATCGTTGTCGTTAATTCGCTATCGCTATTACCTACTATTATTATTATTATTATTATTATTATTATTATTATTACAACTATCGTTATTATTAATACCTCGTGCGCAGACAAATCGCGTTCGTCCGACACCGGATACGATGTCGGTATTAAGTCAACTCCGAAGCAGTACGACTGCTGCGCGCTGTAATTGCGTTCCGTCGAAATCGTAGGCACACAACTGCAAACGTCGGTGTTTCGACTTAACTGCACTCTCAACGCGCCGTCACCTAATAGCCGCTTCGCAATCCGCGTCTTGCGGCCGACACGCAGGTTCTACGTCCCACGTCGTCGTAGCTCGTCGTAGCTCGTCCTAGCTCGTCGTACCCGACACGGCAGTGCCCGGTCGGTTCGAGGTGGAAAAATCGAAAACATCGATACAGAAAACGTCGTCCGGACCGGGTTAATGGCGACCCCTAACCCGTTGGGTTTCGCGAGGAACGCGTTCGAGCGCCGTGATATGCACGGATCCCGCTGGACGAGGTCACGTCGGCGCTAGTCGCGGTTCCGTTCGCAAAGACGTAGACGTCCCCGGCCCCCGCGCCGAAGATATCCTAGAAAATTATCTTGCTTGAATTTGTTCGGCAATTGGTTTTGTACGACTTTATACACTAACTGGACGAAAATTGCTTCGTTTCGGATGAAGATGATATTATTCCTGTCAGTCCACGAATTCGGTGGTCGTTGGAACGTTTCGCTCTAAAACCATATTAAGAGTTTGGGATGATTTTGTGAGTTTGCATTGTTGGTCTGCTTCTTTTGAGTATTATTTTTTCAAACAGTTTAGCCGGAAGTAAACTTATCGGTCTGTAGGAGGTGGTTAGAGTCTTTGGTTGATTTGGTTTCGGTATAAACATTACAAGTGATAATCTCCTTATTAGAGCGTTGGAGCTTAAGTCATAACAAACTGCGATTTCGCTGTTCTATATTGTAACAACTCTATCAGCAGTTAAAGCAAGCGACCGTTAAGGCGTTTGACGTGTACGCACCTATGTAAATCTACATCGGACTCCCGATGGTTGACGGTAAAACGTAGGAAGAATGTTCGTACACGGATATATTTACACGACGTTAAATTCGATTTGACAATTCGCACTTGAATTTTCGCATGACACAAATCTCAGGCAATGTAAAATTTTACCGTATGGTACTTTTACTTTAAAACGTGTTCGTGTGAAAGTTTAAATAACCTGGTAAAATCCTATGCATATGATAGCTATACTCAATGCTATAAGTTATGCAGAACGCCTGTTAATATAGATAATTTTTCTCAAAAAAATAATTAATAAAGATTTATTTTTTTTTTTTTATGTTAAACAAACATTAACCGTTCGTGACATCTACTGCAGAGAAAGAAACAATCTTATCGACGTAGTGAAAACTTGGATAAGTAAAATTCGGAAAAATACATTTTGTACATGCTACTCAACAGTCACATTATATTGAGTTTTATCAATTTGATTACCTTATAATTCGAATTATACCTTTTGATCTGTAATCTTTAAAGTCTAACTACTGAAAAGTCATGTTTATTGAAGAGAGCTTTGAAACTTTTGAAAATTGTATGTTTAGTAATTGCTGTAAAGAGAAAATTGGAGATTTTAAACCATTGGTTGGAATTTTTTTAATTTAATAGTTTTAATTTCTCGCACATTTTCAATCAATCAATGTTTATTTTTGTCACAACATTTCATATAGGTGTTTAATGTAATATTTATTTACCTTGTAATTATTTGACTAATGTCAAATTGTAAATAGCCGATGTAAAATACACTGGTAATAGATTTCAAGATTCTAAATTTTAACTCAGGTTGCAGTTAAATTTAAATTGTTGATAAAAATATTTTGTAAAATTCTACAATTTTTGTAAGTTGTATAATTGTTATCCGTAAACATTCTGAGACCAACGATTAGTTCTAGTATAATGCGAACAATAAAAGTAGCTTTACAATGATATGCACGTCTCACACATCAACATTTCGAATGCACTTGATTCAAATATGTTTTCACTCAAGAAAGACATTACAATGTACTGATAAATATTTAATGTAAAAATATATTAAAAACTAAACGTCAAAATAATTATTGTATGAATTTTTAGATAAAGATATAAGTACACCGCTATGATCGAAAAGGAGGTCAAGGGGTACTTTGATCTAACGGAAACATGCGTATACAAGTATGCAATACATATTAAAATTGTTTAGAACATTTTAAATCTAAAAAAAAAAAAATTTAAAATTATACTGTTATAACGTCGAGGGTTAAGATTAATAAACGTTATCACGTAAATCCTCGGGAAATTTGCTACGCACTTGGTTGTATGGAGAAAAGAAAATGAAAAGCCGCGTGATATTAAGGATATTAAATAGAATCGACGAACCACCGAAGGCCACATCGCTATAATATAATAGATATAGTACATACGACATGAAACGCTCTTTCGCTGGATGTATTTCTTTTTTTCTTTTTAATTCCGACAAAAACACTGCGTGCATTACAACACCCTCTCATACACATACATACACACACACACACACACACACACACACACACACACATATATATATATACGAAACCGTGTTGTGTAATACACATGTATGTACAGCCCGTAACTGTATAACACTCTTTGTATACGTACACAAATAATACGCGTGTGCGCGCGCTATCGTACGTTAAGGGCAGCGTCGCTGAGAAATTTCTTCGAAGGGTAAAACTTTTATTGATCTGCTGCGACGGTCTTTTTCCCTCTTTCTCCCTTTCCGACTGTCTCTCTCTCTTCCCATCTCTCTCTAGCGTGTACATGTTTTATATATACGCTCGTGTCCCCGAGTGTCTAGCATTTTCATGTACACACACTCGCACCGGAGGCCCTTTCACTATTATCCCCCCAGTTCCACTTCTTCCCCACGTCTCACGATTCCCGTAGAACTTTCAACCCACCCGCCGCCGCTAACCACAGAACCCTTCGCGTCCCACTACGTGAGCTTTCCCGCGCCGGATCTTCCACCGCGTTGGCCAGTTTCCATTTCCAGGATTAAACCCTACCTCTTCCACGACCCAATCCGTCCGTCAATCCTGCGACCCGACTGTACGCTGTACGCAGCGTCCCCGCCGCAATCGCATCTATTCTATTTGAACGGAGAATAATCTTTGAATTTTCAGATGTCACGAGTCACGACCAAAACGAATCAATCTTAAAAATACACATACACACACACACATATATTCGTACCCTTGGATCCAAATGTATCGTTCGTTAGTTTCTGCTCGAGTGTAGACGAAACATAAGTGAGCAGACATTGTGTTATGTGTGTTGACAAAGCAACGCTACGTAATTACGAACGACGACAAGCCCGTTGAGTGAAAGGTTATGCAAAAGTGTTTATAAGTTTAATCGTTCCGACCTATGAGAGATGTTTGGACGGCACTCGAGCCGAGAGGCGGAGTCCCCTTACCTGTACGCGAAAATACGACCCCATTTTTGCTCGCGTTTGTAAATGCACGGAACGTAAGCCACATTGTCGTAGATGGGAGGGGGGCACGAGGGGGACGACGCGTTTTCGTAATGGCCGTGTGAAAACGTGTTGTGCTTCGAACAACAGAACGCGGTGGTTGTGATGGCGGCGGACCGCCGTGAATGTTGCGAAACCTGAACATTTCCACCGGACTTCCTAATCTCCCTCCCTCGTAATGAAGTGACGCTCGTCGCATCGCGTATTCATCATGCGTTAAGTACCCAACTGACCGTTTGTCCACACCAAATATGCAACCCTTACGCGCGCAACGCCTACACGTGTCGGTATCTCGCGTACATTGAAATACGTGTGCGTACACTGATGACCATTGGTGTACGCCAAGCTCACACGTAGCTTTCTTGACACGTTCTCAATACATTTGGAACTGTTTTTTGTATCCATAGGTATCGGCGAACGAAACACCTTTACGGACCAATTATGCCCTTTAGTCTTGCAGTTTGAAAACACATGGACAGTTTGTGGTTTCGTGTATTGCAACTGGTCGTACGCTCGTTTTGTGTTTGTGCACCGAAACTCGAAACGTAAAATGTTAAATTTCGACGTAAAACGACGAAATCGTTCGCAACGCGTATTCCAATCATTCGATATACGGTATAATACGTATTTTTGAATTCGAGTCGCATCCGTGGTTAGATTTTCTATAAATATTAAATTTACATACATTTTAAACACACTAATTTCTCATCGATAGCATATATTACGTGTTTTTTTCCAGCTACTTAACATAAAGTATTTGTAGAGTACATTAATAGTTTTAAACAAAGTTTCCTCTTCAATGTAGAGTAGTACCTGTATAATATAAGTCTAACTTATAATTAAGACTTCTTCAATAGTTGTATTATGACAAATAGGTTTTGTACTTCAATGTTTTATCCTACATTGTAGGTAGGCTTACTTTCAGGTGACGGTTTTGAAACGATGAGGCTTGCGATGATAATCATATTGGCGTTAAATTAGCAATCGTGGAGATCGACTCTCGAGTAAACCGCGATCTCGGGCACAAAAAATAAAATATACATATTTTATATATATACATATAGCAACCCTATGACAATTGAATAGATAATTAATTAACAATAATAGCTCGAAAGTTGTATGAGTTGCATATTGTTCTATATGATCTAAATTTATATCAAACCTAGAAATAATACTATTAATGAATTTAAAAAACATAGTTTACATATTTCGTCAATTTTAGGGAAAAGTGCGTATTTTGTTGATTTTCTTTTACATATTGATTTGTAAAAGAAATTAATTTTTTTCTTTCTCAGCCTGTGTAATGTCAAACCACCAACCAGACGTTGAAGGATGTTTTTCTCTATATAAAAATCATTTATCGAATAATCGATGATCATTTGAAGTTTAAAATTTTAAGAAATTATTGTTGGCTCAATGCAATAACTTAACAGGTATTATAGAACATGAAAAAACACTTTTAATTACATTTTCAATTTAATATGATATCAAAATGCCAACCAGTTATAACTTTCTTTCAGTTATAAATAGCTTTTGTGTATATTATAAATGTATTAACAACACCAGATGCATTTTTATTGCATATTTAAGATTTTCAACCCGTATTTTAAAATTGTTCGTGCATATTTTGCCTTTTTTAGCTCCTACAACTTTCAAAATCTAATAATAACCATTTAACGCCCGTGTACAAAGATGATAACCGTGGTGAATAAATACGATTTGAGCGAAAACGTTGTTCAAGTACACACTTAGCTTATGAGTAGTTCCGCAGTTGTTCGATGGAATCAAATATGAAGATTAAACACAAATATTACGTTTGAACGTTTTATGCACGAATATCGAAACATTTCGCTCGTATTACGATGCAATACAATGATTAATTCCAGCTGAGAAAAGTGCGCTCTGGACATGGTACGAATAATACCTGAACGATAGTGAATAGTTTTATTTTCTTCCGTTTCGGATGCACATTTTAACGTCATGTTATGTAATAACCGACAAGAATTGATCAATAAGCATAATTTCTTGACGATTTCAAAAGTATAATATATAAGATATTGTACTTTTACCGTTGTATTATTACCAATCCAGAATAAAAACGTACGAAGTATGCATGTACACCTTCCTCCGTTTCCATTCCACATAACTTAATCGCGTAACTGCATAGATTAATCATTATACTTGGGGAGGAGGTTGCAAGTCATTGTTTTAAATGATTCAGATCAGTGGATAGCCCATCGTGGGCGGTACTGCTCCCTTGAAGATATTTTAAATGTTGAGGGATACGATCCATTTAGGTGGACAATTCTTCTGTCACTTAAATTCTTATTACACGGGTTGTTTCAGATCAAACCCAAAACTACACATCCTCGATTTTGGAAATAAATGGAATTACTAATTATAGCTTTTCCGTCGAATTATTTAGTCGAAAAAGATTTTTTTGCCGTTCAAAAGTTTCTCAAATAATCAATAAATCGATGAGAAATATGTAAAAATGTACCTAAATTATCAATCTCAATAGAATCACTAATTACATGTGTATATTTTAGAAGAAAATTATAAATTTTACTCTATTTTCTAGTTGTATAGCTATAAGTTTTTTTTTTAAATATATAAATATATATATACATATATACGCCGATGTAACAAGACGGTGAAAGATTTTTGAAAGCTTTAATGGGGTGTCGAATAAAAACGGGAAACACTGATTTAGATAAATTAGTATCAATATCTGTATTTGCTATGTAACTTATATATTATAACAACGTACGCTATAATGGAATTGAATATTGTAATAACTTTCGATCCGTAACTGTTAGGAACGAATATAGGCCATATAAATAAATAAAAAATGGTCGCGCTATTATGATTTACAAGTGCTTATAAACGCGCTCTCTTGAAGAGTATACATTACTGTATCGTATGGTTCACATTATACTGGGGTGCAAGCGGTGGACAACGGTACGCGGTTAATTTGCTAATGCATATAATAACTTTATACGTATCCCGTGTACAATATATATGTATGTACCTACATATTTATATAATGACAACTCGGTATAAATAATACGATCCGTGTAACTACTGTTGTTCGCTGCGAAGGGGCGAGGATCAGCAATAAAAAGATTTACGTACAACATGACTATGTGTAAACTATTATCGTTCCCGACTACGTAACGCATATGCGAAGAATAATAATAATAATAATAATAATAATAACTAATGAGTGTTCAAAATACCGAGAACCGAAAAAATTAGCGTTGTTCATCACGCCGGCGGCGGTTATGATCGTATTATTATGTTACGTACACATACATTAAGGCTTACATTGTATTATGCACGTATTATTAAAAAAAAAAAAAAAAAAACCACTCGAGCAGGGATTTAAATACGCACATGTATACCTGTACTTTAGTCGCGGGGCGGTAAATGGATGGAAAAAAAAAATATGACGGAAAACTCGGTCCTATAAAATACCGCCGCCGCTGTCAATATTGCGTATATGTACGTACGAGTATAAGCATATTTATAAACGGTCGCCGTTTACCTTATGGCACGTTGCCGCGGCGAGTTCAATATAAATACATACACGTGAGCGCATTATAATAGTAATAATAATACTAATAATAATAATAATAATAATAATAATAATATTATATTGCAATCGTAAGGATATAAGAATGGGAAAAACGACCACCTATAACAGAAAGAAAGGGTTTGGTTATTCCGTTATATTATACTCTACGTATACATGCGTGCGTGCGTGCGGTTTTAGTTGGTATTTAAGGTATATAATATAGGTTTGTTTTATACGTATAATTAGGTGTACGTTAGATATCGCATAAAAGAGTTGTAAAGAGGTCTTTTGAGATGTATAGAAAGCGCGCGTATAATAAAAGAGGATGTGTTCGGACAGCAGCATGTGGTACGTGTGTTTTATTGGCTGTTTGGGTGTTGTTTTACACAAACGGACGGAACTAAACCGCAGGGATCCATTGTGTGCCGTGTACGGTGCGCGACGGGCTCGGAAGAAAACTGAGAAAACTTCTCTCCCTCGTCTCCTCGCCGCGGCGATACCGTTTCCGTCCACCACCGCCTCCGTCTCATCTCTTTTTTATACAATATAATAATAATAATATACGAGATTGCACGGAACGAACTGCGTGTGCGAACGAACGAAATCGTGTACACATATAAATGTAGAAAATGAGCGCGCGTACGCGTCTGTACATTATAAATGATCAAACGTTATGGCTTACGGTTTCTTACGGTACCCGAGTACGGTTATGGTTGGGTGGTAAAATCTTCGTGGTTCCACGAACTCCGGATAAAGACTTTGTGCGCAGGGACGTTAATTCAATGTATTAAATATTAATTTTAATGTTCGTGCGCTTGAATGGGTAAATTATGATACCGGATAATAGCGTTTCGCAGCATAAGGGTCGCGACCGGATTACGAACGGGTCGCCGAAAAACTCAAAAGTTTATACGATGTTTTTGTTGAGCATTATTCTCAAAGATGTCGCATAAAAAACCGGGTAAATACCTGTGTTCGTCTGGTTAGTTTCGCTGGTGAACGATGGTTTCTAAAATCTGGCGACCGAACCAGCGCTCAGTCACGTTTGGGCGAACATATCGGGCCGACACAGGTCTGATCCCACCTGGTGACGACACCAAAACGAGCGGAGTGCTCTCTTCCTCCGGGGACGATGTAGCCTCTTTTAGGACGAATTGCTGTTCTAAACAATGTGTGGTATCCAAAGTTTTTTAAAATGTTATGTGCATATATATATATATATTTCTATAAAATTAAAATTACACGTGTTCATGCATTGTGACCCGCTTAGAGTTTTTGATATTTTATGTGGCTCTCGAGTGAAAACGTTTGGAGACCCCTGGGTCAGGATAACAGCAAACTGCGGAAGGTACGGCGCATCAAGTATCCGGGTGCAATTAGTCGACTCTAAGACCACTCGTGTAACAATTATACTTGTGTACTAGCTATACTTTTGCAGATGAGAGGGCCGATTACACTGTTTCGATAAAAAATAAAAATATAATTTGAAAACAGCTAAGATGTTTACCCGTACCAACTACGTAAATGAACATGCGTGCATATCTCAAAAACGGTTGTTCACACCGGACGAAATCAAATTTTTCCTCGGCAATCGTAGTACGAGAACACGTGCCGGAGTCCAAAACTGTTACGATCGTTGGAAATGCGATTTCTTGGACAATCAGTACGATCTCTCAGAAATGTCAAATGAATCGGCAGTTTAGGCTTGACGCCGATCAGTCGGAGCGGTATTCGAGTTTCGTACATTGTGTAAGCATTGCGCGTTCGAGCTTCGGACGAAGCTGTCGGCGAATACAAGTACGGACCGCGTAGGGACACGGCGTGCACATGCACACGCGTGTAGTGTTCCGAGGAGCGGAGTATGTGCGCGAAAAGAGACGGACGGATAAAAAATTTTAAACAGTTGACGACTGCAGGCGTTCCGAGAAATCGTCCGTGTGATGTGTGCCGAAAACAGGAATGATGTACGTAGTCGCCAAACAAGTCGTAGCGTATGTACGCGCGCGGACACGAAGAAAAAACGAAATAAAAAAAAAAACAATAATAATAATGATAATAAATAATAATTGTGTGTTATTTATAAGAGTTATAACGTCGTATATAGATAACGTGGATGTGTAGAGTGGAAAAAAAAATAAACGGCGTGTTCGGTGGCGCCCATCTTGGAATTCTCCGGCTGCTACCGCACTGTATTATATTAATCCAAATTAACAGCGATCGTTGTTTATATACCGAGAAAAGGCGAATATCGGTCGTGTTTTTTAACCTGTCGGTTTTTTTTATTTTTTTCTGTTGACGAATTCCAAAGCTCACGCACACTGCATTTACACTGCCGCGGCGGCAAGGCACTCGCCTGCTATTGCTATACTATGTGCTTAAAACGTTACGCAATGCGCGTACTGTGGCGGTACGTGAAATAAGGACGTTCAAACTTGATTTTTAACACTTTATGTACGTTTTAGGCTTCATGCTCGGCGGTAGCACGCCGAAGGCATTAGATATTTAAAACAAATCCCATCGGTTAGTATCGGTCGGTACTGGCATATTGAGTTGATTGTTAACGAATTCACCACCGTAACTCGTGTGGACACACATCGTCGGGAGCGTGTGACAAACGAACCGATCAACGACTCACGAATATCTGTACGAATTTAGGCATATTATGTAAATATTAAAGTTTATGTTTCGTCGGGTCGTGCACCTCACCGATACATACAAAGGGCTATGGGGAAAAACGATAACTAAACTGTTCAGTATTGCAGTTCTAAAGTTTCAAAACTCAAAAAAAAAAACTAAGAGATAGTTACGAAACAATCCAAAATAATTTATCGCGGTAATACAAATCATTTTTGATAAAAAACGAATAAAAATAAAATTAAAATAGAATTTGCATTTCGAAACAAATGACGAAATGTTGTAATTATCAGATTTTTTTCTTTTTTTGCTATTATCGTTTTTTCCCCGTAACCCTTCGTACATACGTATATGGAGGCCACCGTTGTTCAGCGGTTATCGTCGTGATGGAATCCAATGGAAATTATTTTCTTACATTATGCTTTTTACACCTCTTTCATTATAATATGTAATATGTATATACGTAGGCCGTTACGTTACGTTACGGTATACCCTTCGGACCGTGTAATTTGGAAAATGGAGAACGATCGTAATTGTCCGTCGCCTTTGAGGCCTCGTGCACGCGATTCTCGTTTTTAGGTTAGATGGCTTTTCGGTGTGTATACCATTTGTACACTATATCGTAAGGGGACCAACGCCAAGACGTCACGCACCGGTCGCATAATAATAAATATATAACGCGCGCACGGTAGTGGCGGCGGCACCGCCCAAGCTCAGCCGGCGATTATTCAACAGCAATAGTGCACGTCGACTGTGGCGTCTTTTATATATAATATATATACTACACGCATATACGAATTTTTACGTGCACGGTATGTGTATACATACATACAAAGTTTGAGCGTATATGAAAACACATTAATATGTACACATAACTTCACCCCCATGGTGAGGACGAATAGAAAAAGGATGTTGTACAAGCATAAATCGTGAAATATCACGATGTGTGTGTATGCGTGTGTGTGCATTATACTTTTATCGCCTGAAAAAAGTCGATTCGAAGAACTCCATCACACTTCCCTTTCAAAACAAATTCGTTTGGTGATTTTTTTTTTTTCTTTCGAAAACCAAACTGCACACAAAAGTTCATACACGGTCGAAAAGGAAAACATCTAGCATACAAAACACTATAAAGTCTACAAAAACGTCCGAAAATAATGAACAGCTTTAGTATTATGGTTCTTTATTTTATACACACACAAACACACGCACGTATATAAATAAATTGATACAATACTATTCATCTGTATATACATATTATTTGTTCTCGTATATGATAAATGTACTTAAATATACATAAATAGATAAATAGATAAATGTATTGTTATATATGAATACATATCATATATAATAAACCACGTTTATTAAATTTATCATTCAATACACACGCATATTAATATGTTTTTTTTTTTATTCGTAGCGTTTTCGATAATGTTATTAGGATTGGAGGCATTTACAGAATATGTTTTCTCGGTAATTTTGAATTTCAATCGCATTTTATTTTAAAAACAATCATCTGGTACCGTCTAATCTTAAATCAGTATGTAATATTGAAATAATGAAAGTATATAAACAGAGCAATGCATTACATAACTCGTCACGTTATGTTCAATTATGTTTAAAAAAATGTAGCAATACTGTTGTATATCGATTGTTTAAGTACTTTAACCATATTTAACCGTTATAAAAACCAAAAAATTGTTGATACACGAAGTGCGAATTCCACATCGATAATAATAATAATGTTTCGTAGTAAAATGACCATGTATATAGCCGGTAAAATGTTTTGACGTAATGCACAAAACGTATAATAATCACATTGTCTGCGAATTAAATGACAAAATATGGATTTAATGAGCACAATATTATTTTTTATGATATAAATAATAATATAGCGAGACCTGGATAAACGCAACAGTACGTTTGTCATTATGAGTTAGAGTTGCAAAAATGTAATTACAAAAAAGACACGTCGTGCTACACTCGCATTGTGTACGCCATTCTCGTGACCAACACCTTATACCGATTTGGTTGTACCGGTTCATGGTCTCAGGCTACCATTCACACGGTGCGTTTAAGTCTATTATCATAAGAAACGGAGGTACGCGTAAAACGCGGTACACGTTTCAATGTGTAAAAATAAGAATACACCTTTATGGAAATAAATTTTTCTGTATAATAAATAAACTAGGCGGTTTTCGAGTTTACACAGAACAAGCGACTAACTTTCAATGAACGAAGACAGTTGAGCTATATTGCCGCACCGGCCCAAATTTATATGATAACAGTACAACAACTAGAACAAGTTCATAATTAATTATTAATTAATCATCGCCTTGTAACATGCAGCGGTAGACTGCGGTTTTTTCGTGATCTTTATGGACAAAATAATATGTATTATTAAAGTTATAATTATATATTTTTTATTTTATGTTGTTCCTCGATAATTTTTCGCCCCTGGACGATTGTCCCTCTTGCCCTCCGTTAAACGTGACTCTGCTCGGGTGCCATGATAATTGATCAGTGACCACTTCAAAATACGTATGAAAACGCAATAATTCGTGTTTCGATTGTATGAACACTAGCGTCGAGTTTACGAAAATATAGAAAACCAAAGTTGAATTTGAAACAATATTTATTTTCTTTATTCTCAATTCTTATTTTTTATCTTTTAGCATAAAGTACGTTTTATTTTTTTTTTTTAACATTAAAACAAAAGTAAGAACTGTGACCCCGTGAAACGTAAACGGCTTTATCGAATCGCCGTCGTCGTGACGGATCGCTTTGCACTCGTCCGCGCACGAGCCGCCGTCGTTGTCGCACCAGCGCGGACTGTCCGTGTTGCGCTGGTCGGACTCGGCTTCGGGCTCGGCAGTGGCCGTTGCGACGGCATCAGGCGTACGCCGGTCGGAGGATTGCCGCGGTCCGAGGTCGTAACCGCGACGGTCGCACTTGGTGTAATCGCGGCGGCGGTGGTGGCCGCGCGCCCGTTGGCCACGGAGACGTCGCGTGGCCGAGGCACGGACTTCTGTAGCCGGCGATCCCGGTCGCGCGACGTCCGCTGCTGCGTCTGCTTGTCCGCGGGCGACCTGGCCCACGCGACGTCGATGCGCACGCCCGTGGCCACGTCCTGGGAACCGTCCAGCGCGTACATGGCCGACTGCGCGTCCTCGCGCCGCTCGAAGTGCACGAACGCGTGGTTCTTCAGCACCTTCACGCGCTCCACGGCCCCGTACCGACCGAACTTCCGGGCCAGCACTCGTTCGTCGACCACGCCGCCGCACCGCCTGACGAACAGTACGCGCAACTTCGGCATCGCGTCCGGCCGCGGTTTCGGGCTCGCCCAGTCCACGACCGTCTTGCGCCCGAACAATCCGCGCTGCGACAGCGTCCGCTTAGCGTCCGCGGCCGCGGCCACCGACTCGTAGTCCAGGAAGCAGAAGCCCCGGTGCATCGACGGGCTGTCGTAGTTCTTGGACGTGATCGCGCGTACCAGACGGCCGCGCGTTATGCGGCTCGCCTCGTCAATTATCTCCTGTTTCGTCTTAGTCTTCGGCAGATTGCCCACGAACAGCCTGCATCTGTGGCCGTCGTCCGCAGTGGCCAAAGGTCTCGCCACACTATCCGTCATCTTGACCGGATACCTTGGTACCGTGGTCGTCGTCGTCGCGGGCGCCACCTGTATTTTTCGACCGTTGACGGCGGCGTTCGACGCGTGCTTGGTGGTGTCGCAAACTCCTTGTTTCTCGGTCCTTTGGTTTTTATTCTCGTATCTCTTTCCGTCCATAGTGCTTCGATGTCGTGTATAACGGTTCGACTAATGTTTCGTTTTTGTTTTACAATCGTTGAAAACTCGCTCTACGGATTATGTCGTATTGATTTTGTATACAGCCAGCTATTACACAGCACTGTTTGTAATCTGGTAATTTAGTGATTTATTTTTATTTTTATTTATCCGTCGTACATTTTTTTTAACTCGACGCATTATTTCTTAAAGTAAGTAAAATTGCTTCGACCTACAGTTTCTGTATTGCTCGGACCTTTTCGTTGCCTAACGTTTCTGATTTAGCCTATATAGTTTATTTATCTACAATGTTACTTAATATTTTGAGTTGGTTATTAAAAAAATCGCATTGTATTAACGTCTACGGAGGAAATGCATTTTTAATTGATACATTTCCAGAAATGTTCATGAGTTCTCCGTATCGTACACTTTAAACGTTGATAAATATTTTTTTTATTTTTCGCCACGTACGCATAAGTACTGAACGCAGATCGTTATTTCTAGAGGTTCAAATATCTACGGTTAATTTTGTGTTCAATAATTAATTTCTATAGGACATAATTAGTGTGTGAGAAAATTGGTATCATAGCATAACTTAAGTTTATTTCAAAATGTTAATTCCTGTGCGTGCTTATTTCCAGTAAACTTTAAATACCAACCAGTTTACAATTAGACTTTCTAATAAAACCTTTACCTACATTTTTTTTTTGTATAGAAAATGGTATTTATGAAGTGATTGAGAATCACAAAATATAACGAGATAAATTTTCTAGAAATCTTAAAATTCATACTTTAGGTACACAGTTATCGGTCCAATATGTTTCATATCCTTATAAACGCAGAAAGCGTCTTGAATCAACTTTTTCTATTCTCGGGCAGAACTTATACACTCTGTCCTCAAATATTCTACTGAACTCTATTACTACATCATTTTTACCAACTATATATATATATATTCTATACAATATTATATTTATCGGTTCAACACTAAACCACGGTGTTCTGTATTTCTAACACCTTTCAACATCACCACAACATCACCGACGTGAACCGTTCAAGTATTTATTCGTCTACTGTGAATTGTCTCGTCCTCTCGCAGGCCGACTCAACATTCCACAACATTCTCATAACGACCGGGATGACAGGAATTGATTTTCCTGTATGTTATTGTGGTAGACAATTTTATTGAAATGTCACCCAGTGGAAATTACTTAAAATATGTTCTAGTCCAAATAGTGTAAAGTAGAACCACTAAAAATGAGATTTCAGAGAGAAAATAAATAAATAAATAATAATAATAATAATTAATATGAGCTGATTACGATTTTAATATTTTAAATGATTACGATACTACGACAAAAATGCTTTAAAATAATTCTGGTTATGAAAATCTAATAGATTATTATGTCAGTCCAATGGTAAGACCACTGTTGGGCTCAGGCATTTTCACGTATACGCCATGACCCTACCTGGCTCGTCCCTGGCACCACCACTGCGCGCACATATCTATAAATTATGTGTTTAACGTTGTCCTTACAAATCGCATGCCTACGAAACATCATTAATATTATAAGCAACGGTCACAGCACCTATGACGTGTACAGCCGCGAGCTCAGGAGTGATTTATACATCGGAACTGAAAATTAAATACTTTTTTATTGCATTCGTACGCGATGTCGCGCGACGACGATGAAAATGATTTCTCGGACTCTTAAATATTATCACGATTTATTACCGTTCGCCTCCTAAAGAAGTTCAAAATATATGTGTGTGTCGGGCACGCGGCGTCGCGATGATTACGAGCGACGTTTCAAGTCTCGACCACAACTGTATACAGGTACTTACCGCGGGTATACGTATCGTTGTGAGCAACTATGTAAAATATATGTGTACATATATTATAAAAGGTACCATCGTAGAATACGTGTTTGAAATTAAACAAACGATGTAACGATGTTAAGACCGAAGTCAGTTTTCCGCGTACAGTGCACACGCAGAGCGGGTATTTAACCGCATAATATTTTCGCGTGTACATGAAATCCAACCGTTATCATATGCTGTAAGATTATTGGGATGTGTTCAGATGTTCACGATTATTTCGATGTACGTGTAACGCTTTGCGGTGCATCGTGTACCGCACAAATCTTACTTAATGGTACGACATACTCTCGTTACGCCGAATCTCAAGGGCGAACAGGAAAAATGTCGAGACATCGAATCTTGTTAAAATTGAAAAAAAAAGAAACTAAAAAATTAGTAAATATTTCGAATACTTCAAATACATCACTTGAATATTTGAAACATTAATACTAAATACGTGTCGATGAACTACAATATTTACTAGATATATTTATTTTTTAAAAATCTGTCATTAAAGTTTGTTTTGTATTACTTCTGCCTTCCGCGAGGTCTTCCCAATCGGATAATGTAGAAAATGCGACATCTTCTGTCCTGATGTTTTTAAAGCATTTTTAGTTTGTTGTAACTGTAGTCATTTCTACCTCATTTTGTAGTTTGTCTTCACTCTCGCCGAGATTTTCAACGGTTTCTGATAAAATTTCGTAATCAGTCCATGTTCCATATACAGAGCTGTTCTTACACTTTGTGGAAACTAGGACGAGTATTATTTTCGAGAATTTAAAAAATAATTTTTCTAATTCACTCCCTCCCCTATCTCCACCGATGTCATTATTATTTCTAAGTCTTGATCAACGATGAATGTATAAGCTTAAGATATATTTATTTAATTCATTCAAAGTTTCTTCAGTCCATTTTTATCGAAATACCTGCTAAAATATAGATATAAATATAAAATACATATGTGCTATACAAGAGTGCCTACAAATTCAAACATTTAATGTAGGTAACTAGAACAATCAAATTAAAAAAATTAAAATACTTATTATAAACCTCTAAATGAAAGTAAAAAAAAAATATATATATATATATAAAATATATTAATCATACCCGTACTATTCGTAATGCAATATATGTATACTTGTATCAAGCACGGTTGGTTAACTCACTGCAGTACTATTATACAGCTCTAGCTAATAACTATACATATTGTGTTCTTGAAATAATTATGTTTGATGAAAATTACTTAGGTTCAATAATCGGTTTTAATGCATTCGTAGATACTAGGTATATCGTTGCGCTGAAAAATACTGAAAACTGCGCGTGTGAGATTAAAAATAATTGTTTAATCATTGATTAGATGCGGTGTTAAACATGTATGCAAACACGTGGAGACTTTTAAAAACGATTAAAGGAATTGAGCTATCGAATGAAAATTTGTTCACTTTTTACTTTTAAATCAAGTCCGTATACTTTAATCAGTACCTATATCATGCAATTGTAATGCTTTTGCGAAAACAATTATAATATATTATAATATATTCTTTAGTCTAGGCATATGTGCTTATGGTTTACTACTCGTGCTTTATAAAAACGGTTATAGATTAGGGATTCTAAGAACTAGTTTTTTTTGATAATTTCTAGCTGATAGTAATGTAACGTGTAACCGATTTACATATTCAGATTATACGATGGTATACACATCGTGTTAGCAAGTGCATTAATCGTATGTAAATTCATTTAAATAATATCGACTGACCTGTACTGTGATTAACTACACAGTTGATTCGATATTATCATAAATGACGCCATTGGCTTACGATGGTTTTAAACTTACTCAACATCAAAAGTCAAATCGAAATTATAGTTAAACCTTTGTTGAAATCATAATACGTATGACTACACATGTCTATTCATTTTTGATACATTTTTTATGATTAAAAAAATTGTAATGCTTATTAGTTGTTTAAACAAACGCGTTATATTGAAGACATTTGATGATTTTTGTTTAGAATTATGGTTAATGACATCTCATTTTGAGATTATCGTCTTAATTGACCATTTATTTATGATTATGATGACTATTTACGCTAGTATTAGAATGTAATTAGTAGTATAAATAGGTGTATATAAAAATATTATATTTCCTTTTACCATTGTTCCGTCGGTATATATATATTTTATGTTTTATTGTAATGCGTTTGCTTTGTTTCCTACTTAATTATATTTTAAAAATCCATTGTGTAATTTAATAATTTAAGAGCGAAAATATATTAATGACAAACATTAAAACATGCAATAAAAACGAAATATAATAAAATGTCATTATTTTTCGTAGATTTCCGAAAGTAATTTTATATGCTAATTAATTTTTGAGATGTTCTGGATACAGTCATTAAACTATTTTTTTTATAAACCTGTAAATAGTAAAACGTACAGCCGTTTATTTTTCTTATTATTCTAATTTATATAAACAATGAGCCCAGAATTTTCTTAGGAGAAACACAATAGAAATAGTAGCTATTCAATTCATTAATAACTGTTGAAAAACCAATTATGTGTTTTTATGGATTTTAAATAATATAAAAATCAAATACACTAAAACGTGTCTTGAAACGTATTAAAACTACAACTGTTTTAGTTTTATTCGTCAATATAAAATCGCACATGGTTAAAGTACAATAACTTTGCTTATTTTTTTTTTTCGGTTAAAACTGTAGAGAGATTAAATTCATGAGTTTATATTACAGTTCATCTACTATTATAAATAATCATATTTCTTTTACGACAACCTAAAAATGATTGACTTTTAAAAATTTTCAATATGTAGTTGAAGTTTAGATTTTTTTTTAATTCATAAATTTATACGTATTATGACGAGTATTTAAATTTTTAAGTACAAGTCTGTTACGTTACATTTTTTAAATAAAAATATTTATATACAATTCGTGTAACTATCGTTCGTTTGACGGTTTAACGTTAATCATCAGTTCATTTAACGATTTAGTACATTGATATTGTATTCAATGAACATAAATACGTATGTACCTTCTGAATCAAAAATATTTGTCTTTTTTTTACAACACGAGACCAAAACGTAATGCTTTTTGAGATATACGTGACTAACAAAAGCATAAATTAAAAATATATTAAAAATCTAATATATAAAACGCGTACGGAAACAAACATTGTCGTGAATAGTATTATACAAAATAATAATAATAATAATAAATTAATACATCACTAAACAGCATATGCGATCAGTATACGATCGTTTGACTTGAAAATAAAATTCATCGTAAACCGACACTAGTTTTAGATACTTATAGTATGCTGAATACGTTTTTATGTAAGATTCTATATACCATTACGTATCGTACATACGAGACTGTAATGATGGGTTCCTTTATAAATGTATTTATTCCGTATTCATTACACATACACGTATGCATCTGTACATTAATTTAGTACCCATTCGATATTTAATAGCCGTTGATGACATATTATTAGCTTCGTCTACAGAATCGAAAAACTTTAGAAACAATAATGTTCAGTGAGTTTCGCTTAATATTGATCGCTATGGTCCTATTCATTTTTGATTCTATTAGCCGATTATTTTTCATAGAAAAAATATTTGCTCGAATGATTCTATTATTAAAACAAAAAACGTTTAGCATATTATTGAAAAAAATAAAATATGGATTTCGGATTGGACTAGAATGTCTTGCGCTTGATTTTTAATATCAACCTAAAATTAACAGATACCAATGTTGTAAATTGTGATTTTTATTTACAGAGAACCGGTCCCTTTAATTTTTTCAAGATAAATTTTGTTTTTTTTCTTTTTTTGACATTATGTTTCTCACTGGAAAATTAGCTATTATTATCAGAAAATGCTCCGAAAAAATCAAACCTTAGTGTAAATTAAACATTATTTGTGTCAATAATTAGTGATATTTTCTTCGTAGTTCTTCTTCTAATTTTTACTCGATTTGCAAAAGTTCAACTCTTCGGAAGCAATATACAGGTGATACCATTATATGTACAGCTTTTACTATAGTTATTTCACGAGCCATATGTGACGCTGAAATGGCGTGTATACATTCATATACTTATAACAGTAAAAGTTTCCATTGCTTTTCAATCAAACAGAACGTATAATGTAATGTTTGATAATGAAAATTTCAAGTCGGTTAATTTTGATTTTGCAAAATACAATAGTCAAGAAGTAGTAAAAAACGTCTAGGTTTTATTATTTCTTTATCGTTTTTCTTTCTTTTTTTTTTGTGAATTTAACATAAATAAACGCATAAATTTAACGTAAAACGATGATCCGAAAAATCAGCAGCGTATAAAATGTAGATCATTAAAAATTATTTACACAGACATTCAATCAACATTAACTTATGGACGTTTAAACTTAAATGTACAAATGAAAATAGATGTCATAATTATGTTTGTAAACTCCTTGTCTTACATAAATATGTTCTCGCGCTTGCTCCGACAAAATCTTATATTCGATATCATATTTTTAAAATACGACTGTTTTCAAAATTAGTTTTCACTTTTTTATCATAAAAAAAATAATCGACTTTTATACATGATTTCTAAAAATAAATATAGGAGTTAAAATAAATAATAATAGCTTTAATTCCGATAACTACACTATTAGCTTATGTTTGTACTATTATATCATACCAAATAAATAAAAATAAACCATGTATAACCATAAATAACCATAAATAACCAAATAAATAGTTTTTAGAATTAATCTTAAATTGAAATGGTTTGACTATCAGATAAAAAAAGCAAATATTTATAGATATATTTATTGTACGTGTCTGTTCCATTTCAATTTACTATTTTTGTATTATAATTACAATGCATGTGTTTATTATTCAAATACTACTGGCTTACTTACTCTTTGATCAGCGTACAGTCAGAACTATCATAACGACTCATTTGAAACGTTCGGAGAATATACACGTGACTAGATGCAACATATTAAAAGATTTTTCAAAAATCGTATTCTAAGAGTCGAAACAGTTTTGGGCCTATGAACTGGATATATGAACATTTTTCACGTTTTAGTTACGTTGGAAATATTTAATAAAATTTAATTATTTATGTTAATAACTAATTGACGTTTAAGTAAATTAATACATAATAAATAAATAAAAATAAGAATCGCTATTATAACTGTGCGCTTTTTACAATCTAAAACGTATGGTTTTACATCGAAACATTAATTACTTCAACTTAAAAAACCCAACTAGTACATATCAGTTGGTTAATTAGTTGAGGCTGCAGGATAGCCGGTATGATTTTCGTAAAATAACAAACTAGTTAGATTTCTCGTGTAATATTACACGCTGTCGATCGTCACGCGCTCGTTTCTTATTTTACTTAAGTCTGCGACACGACCGCGACGTTGGATATTGTTTTATATTTTTCATAATACTTTTTTTCATTAACAACATATCGATATAGAATCGAGAGATAATACGGAACTGGTTAATATTTCAACGTATTCGGTTGACATGAGCTCTGAAATTAAATTTTATGCAATCGTGCATTTGGACTAGGTGTGAGTGGAAATATTTTCGATTTTTTCATGTCAACATACACATGAGTATATGAATTTTGTTTAATATTCATGTAATCTTACAGTATAATATAAGACCACTGGAGTAGATGAATATATTACACCATGTGTCTGTGGTGATATTTAAATATGAAAATAATAGTACATAATGTGCTTATACTCGTATTATGCAAAATGACATCGTAAACTTAAAAATTCAAAACTTGGATTTTAAATGACTTTTGAGTTTGTATTTCGAATGTATCACAAATCAATGAAATATGCATGCGTGTGTATACCTACGCGTATATATCGTATTATACATGTGTGGTATATATACGTATGTCTATGTCTATTGTATATAACGAGCCGAGTGCAAAAGTAAATATATATGACGTGCGTTTAAGTAGGGAGCGGTTTTGAACGCTTTTGTTTTAATGGAAATATGATGGAAGGAGGTTACACACATCGAATTATTAGAATACGCCCCTACCTTACAAACTATATATATAGTAAAAAGAGGTGCACATAAATAGAAAACATTTTCTAGTTATTTTTTTCAATTTGTATACATATATACACATGGATTCCATGTGTATACAACGATCAGTATATCATGTCATGCAAACTAATAACGTAACTCTTCACATAGGTATATATATATATATATTTAAAAATTATTGCTACAATATATGAAATACCCGTGTCGCACGTATCCTTTCCCAGGTGTTTTTTCCATCACATTGTTTGCACACATAGGTGCGTGCTGTAGAAAGCTTTATTTTTACGAGACCACAAAAATATGGGGAGTGGAAACGTTATAAAATAGGTTTTTTCGAGATGCTTATTTTACACAAAATCAGTCAAACCTTCTACTGCAGCGGTTCCCAACCTGTGCACCGCGAACTCATTTAAGGGGCACCGTGACTCATCGAAGAATGAAAAAAATATTAAATTATATGTTAAAAATTTACGATTTATTTTAGTTGAATAGACAAAAAATTGTTTTACGTACAACATTACTTGGCATACTATCTGTATATCTAATATTAAATATAGTATTTATATTTATGCGAGGCAGGATTTTCGGCTTATACAGCTATTAAAACCAAATACTGCAATCGCCTTAATGTAAAACCTGACCTCCGTATCCAGTTGTCTCAAATTGAATAAGATATGGTCAAACTTTTCAAAAATAAGCAGCCTCAAATATCTCATTTATAATTAATAATTATTATTAGTTTTTCACTACTAAAGCAGTATTTTTTCTTTTTACTTTCAACTATAAAATCATAATTTGTTAATAATATGTTCAATAAAATCATTTAAATCACTTATGAATGAAAACTGGTGTTTATTTTTATCGCGTTCCTCGTGATATTTATAGAAGAGCACCTAACAAAATGTGTACAAACAAAAGGGCACCGCTGGCGAAAAAGGTTGGGAACCGCTGTTCTACTGTGATCCTGACTGGTCTCGTTCACCTAAGGGCTCGGTTTTATTAGCGCTACGAGTAAACCGTATTTTGTCTTCCACGGCGACGATGAACTGCAGTCGGTGACAGGTTTTACATTTTCAATTACTCTCGTAGAGATTGTACGAAACAATATACATATAATTAGTTCATTATTAAAGATCTATAACAATATATGTTGTATATCTATATTATACGATTAAATTAGTTTTGATTGAATTGACGTTCGTTTCCGGGCGCATTTGTGAAACCCACATTATGGAACGAACAAATTCAATTTAATATTCGAATATAAATCGCAAACACTCCGCAACAGCTATACGGTAGTATGTAACCTTCATGCGCCTAATTTATACATTTCGCTTATCAACACCGTTTTCAGATTGATCGCGGGTGAAACGATGTTTCATTTTACACGTACCAATCGACGAGGGTAGGCCGTTTGCCGTATTCATATTATTAATTTTTCAGTGATAATATCTCCTGTTGCCACGAACCTACAATAATTGTCGATGGCATAATTATTATGCCGTCGATCGTGTACCCTCCGCTGTAGGTGGTTCGGAGTACCTTACTCTACCACGACAGCTCGACGTGTTAAAACGGACAGAGATTGCAGTCTCGATGAGCGAAAACGCTTTGAACGAACGCTAGATGGTTTCGAGTGGCGGTTTCCGACGGAAACGCTCGCGCAGTAGTACCGGGCAAACCGTGTGTAACGCGCGGAAAAGAACGCGCGGGCGTGAAGTCGCGACAACGGTTAGGGTAAAACCGTGTTAAGGTACGGTTTCCAAGGCGCGGCTACGGCTCTACCGCGACGAGAGCAGTGTATCGCAACAGCCGTCGGCGACTCTAATCGAAAATAGTGTTTTTGTGTGTTAAAACCTTTGCAGTCGCTGATAGCTGTACATGGTATGGGGGTTTTTACTCTATTTGAAGGTTGTTCCGTAAGATCGAATTCAACTAAAGATGATATGAAATTAAACCGGGTTGTGATCGATGCGAAAAAACTCTACGACATTTTGTTCCATTTTCTAACAAATGTCTATTTATCAAAATTTCAAAATAACCTTTCAGACACACGGTTTTTAAATAAAACGTTAGTCGGTGGTTGGTTTCCTTCTATTCGGGTTCAAATGATTTCGTAAAAATAAATCATCTCCTTCAAGCAAATCAATGATCGTTTTGTTATCGTTAAAAACGCACATTAAACCGGACATGGTGTAACACTTTGAATATACGTCTTAACACAACGAAATTTTACGACTAAACACACAATGAGATTACGTTCAGTGCCGCGGCGATTTTTATGCCTAGGAAACCGGTCATCGGACATCGGCGGCAAGCCGCGCGCCTTGGAAACCGTACCTTTAGGACGCTCGTTGTTCTCGTGCACGCACGGAAACGAACTATTCGCCGGAACACCGACGGCGCCCGTCCCGGGAATTTTTCGAAACCACACCGTCGGTTCAACGTCGTGCGCGCCACAATCGTAACACCGTCCGAACGCACAGTAATGTGACGCTGTAAATTGTAAAAAATGTAAAAATGCGAAAACGTTCGATTGGGCTTTTGGATTTTCCGCTCGGGCCGGGTGTGGCGGCGATTTTGTCGTGCGGGGCGCAACCGGACGACGACGCGAACCGGTCGCCGAGTCGGTGCGCGGGGCGCCGTGTGCAGTCTTGCTTGCGCGGTGGTGCGCGGGCGTGCGCGCACGACCGGAGAACGGAACGTGTCGCCGCCGCGGTGAGTCCAATAACGTGTTCGGACGGACCGTAAGTCCGCCCACCGCGCGGTCTCGCAGACCGGTTGCCCGGCCACCGGGGCCCGGCCCCACCTGCGTGTCACGCGACCCCGGGACCGGTCCGCCGCGCAGAATCCCATGGCGCGGGGGAACGGCGCGCGACACGGCGGCGGCGGCGGCGGCGGCGGCGACGCGAAACGCCGCGCCGGAAGTGTCTCGCACGTACGTACACGGGACACGCTCGCGCACGCATCCGTCCCACGCACGCCACGACCGTTCGGTATCTCCGGGCACGTACAGTACACGTACGAACAGAACGCCTCGTGATCGTCAGCAGCAGCCGTACCGGTGGCTCGGCCGGAAAAAATATTTTCGGTCGGGGGGGGTCTTTTCGAATTTTCTAGCAGGTGCCGCCGGGTTTTTAATTCCCACGGGTCCGTCGGACCGCGAGTTCAAAGACGCAAAACGGGCTATCATTGTCGAATATCGTCTACATCCCATGTCTTTGTAAAGTTTTTGTGCGTTTCGTCGTGTATAAAAGAGACGTTTGTGAGGAAGGGCAGTTATAGTCCATTAGTTGTCGTGCCGACCGTAGGGTTGCACGTGTTTCCGATCGTCACCGTTATCGTATCGTATCACGTTAGCGTTTGTAAAACGCGTAAAACCTATTTAAATGTTTATTGGTCTACATCCGCGCGTCCGTTTTCCTCGTAAGTTATGTTATTATCGCACGAACGCACAGATTGGTACTCGCCGTTTAAAACGTCAGATTAAATAAAAATACACCGATATAATTGTGTAAGAATATATGAGTGTTTACCCTGCCGCCCGGCAAAACAGCCCTCTGTTGCCCTGCCCCCTGCTAAAACGCGGCTCTGCGTATAAATGTACGCGTGGAACAATATGCGCGCATTGACCCGCAGTCGATGATCAATAAGATACGCGTACGTCGTACACATCAGTACGTGGTCGTGTTGCGTTTGGCGACATCGCGATCAATCCAACGACGACGCGAAATCGTCGGCAAGCCCATCCGTTGTGCTTATGATTTTTTTTGTCCGCGACACCGTAAAACATTCGATCTCCGACGCGCCTACGTGCGTTTTATCGCACCGATCGTACTACTTGCTAACGGACGTCGGTGACGTAACGATTTTCGCGTACCCGTGCATCTTTCGAACCTTGATATTCCGCGTGCAGATATTATTATTATTTACACCGGCCACCGAATTGTAATATTATCTACGCGTTTGGATGCATTTCAATTTGTTTCACGGAAGCGCCGCTGGTAAACAGCCGCGAACCCATGGGATATGACTTTATCGTGGACCACCGGGTTCTAAGATTCACATTTCTGCAGCGCTACGAGTGCCGCGATCGTGTGCAGGTGTAGTAGGACAATTTATGCACGCACTGTCCAGGTAACGTAGAAATCGGTACGTTCGAATACAACGTAAAACAGCCGAGTTCTGCGCACAGCGTCTCGCGATGATCGTGCATATAACATTACATTATACATTTTAAACGCAATTACATTATTACCCTAGAGAGTTTTAATTTTGTTATTAATTTTTTTTTTTTTTTTTTTATCTTCGGTCGAATGCAGCCTGCCGTGGTGTGTTTGCGATGTGTGCGTTTACACGCGTAACACACGCGCGCATACCTTGCGTGTACATAAAATATCACCAACATGTTAGTTACTAAAATGTAACGGTGATCGTGTCGTCCGAATTTTTTCGATAGCGATTATAGTTCATAACTTGTTTCGATACATTTTAATTATTCTCATTGCACTCTTTAAACGTGTTGCATTTGCACGGTTTGGCTTAAACCGTTTAAAGACGCATTTGTGATCATTACATGTTTATAATATTTTCTCAATGTTTTACGTACGATAATGAAACGTGATGGCCACCTGCTAATCACGTACTCGGTTTTTATAGTCGTATATCAACAGAAAGATATTTTATGGCCAAGCTTAATAACCCATTCGTATTTAAAATAATCACATATCGAAGTATTTTCGACACTACAATTACTTCAAGCTGTAGCTACATCGTAAGCGAACCTATCCAAATCATTATAAACGATTTGCATTATTGATGAATATTATATAAGCATGTTTATTTTAACTTTTATTGCACAAGAGTTTAATATATTTGAGTGACGATATTATGTAGATAGCAATAAAAAAATAAATAACGATTTCGATTTTATTATTTAATAATAACTACAATAATTATGTCCTTAATTTAATTTTAATTAATTCAAATTGATTTGTACACCCAGCGTAGACTTTACAAGTAAAAACCAATACGAAATTTCGAACCATTTAAATAATAGTTTTATTAAACTTATAAACTTGCATACATACATGTATTTGATACACCGCATAAATTTATATTTGTTAACATATATTATTTTATTGGAAGAAATTTCTATGCATACAGGTATATATTTAATTATATATTCACACAAATTCCGTGTAGTTTCACATTTATGATAAACTTAAATTTAATTGAATAATAGTACACACCTAACTTAATGATAGAACCAATAAAATGTGTAGATGATATAATAAAAACTGAAATAAATAACCTAACATTTTTCCCAAGAGTCTTGATCTCATATAGTTCAGGTATATATGGTATG
Source organism: Sipha maydis (assembly GCA_034509805.1). Taxonomy (NCBI): domain Eukaryota; kingdom Metazoa; phylum Arthropoda; class Insecta; order Hemiptera; family Aphididae; genus Sipha; species Sipha maydis. The sequence continues at coordinate 6,551 of JASXSY010002338.1, read as the reverse complement.
CATGCACGCCTATATATATATATATATATGTAAACACCGAGTGCATTATTAAAATATACCTACACATTTATTTATAACGCCGTGCATCCATATTCGTCGTAAATACGCACGTGTATAATTTAAATAATATCGTTGTGGTTTTAAGCAGGAAAAGACCACACAAGGAGCATAAACCATACACAAATCAATGTAACATATATATATGTTTAATATTTATTTAGCCGTCTTTGGCCGTGAACAAATTGTATCCATATATGTTCGTATACATCGGCCGACTGAATGGGTGTGTTTGAGCCACGCACAGGCCGTAGTGAGAGTGAAATTCGAATATTTTCTAACTACCTATATTTATAAGAATTAGATACAAGGCCTGGTCTTTTTGTCCAAATTTTGTTTTCGCCCTTCTTACCCATAACCATTGTTCGCCAACGTTATTTTGTTCCATGTCCTCTTGTACGTTTTCAAAAATCGCACGCCTCCTCTGATTAATTAAAACTAGAAAAAAATATTGACTTTTTTAGATTTTATTAGGAAATACATTTATGAAATTGAAAACCTTTTTGTTCTGATTTATTATTGTTAATGTTTCATCTTCTTTTTTTCCCCGATAATGTGAAAAAGCAAAAAAATCTCCACGATGATTGCAGGCGCTTCCCAAGAATTGTGTTCACGCCCTCCACCTCCTTCTCAGGGGTGCGTTCACAAGTTGGGAAACACTGCTATGTACGCACTCTTGCGTCTCATTCGTTTAAACGTTTCCGTGAAAACCGTACAATTTTTAATTTTCATTCTACCGCGGTACAAATATATATTATATTGTAGAACGCGTATTTGTGTGAACAAAAAAAGCAGCTGCCCGCGGTGTAATACTATATCCAGCCGCGTGCACAATACATCCGAATTATTGTTATATTGACGAAAAAATAATAGTGGTGTATCGCACTTGGATTGGCGAGCGCTAACGCGTGACGTAATTGACGTGTTTAAGAGGAAGATCAGGACATTTATGATTTATATGTATATGTACACACGCGCGTTTACGTTATTTTATTATTTCATATTCATCACGATTATACGATCATTTGTTACCGATTTGATTCGAAAACAGTTGTGTAGCGAAAAAAAAACAATTTTTAACCATGTTTGATGATTTTTATAATGTTCGTAACAATACTATTCAAACGTATATAAACATGCACGAATTAGATGTGTCGTACTCCACGCGTTAAAAAGTTCGTATACATCGACACGATCGCTACAGGGGGGGAAAAAAATCTACGCTGACGTTGCGAATCGCGCATTGATGACGTTATCAAGTCGATTTTTTTGCAACACGAATACGTGCGTCGCGAGAAAATCCAAAAACATGAATAATGCGTAGATTCAACACGCACCTACTGCGATACACCGTACCGCATTCGGTGTATATGTACATAACGCACGAGGACCATTTTGTTGCTAATCATTATGCGCGCACATAAGTACCACGTAAGTCTGTTACAGGAACATCGCGCGCATATTTTGTACAATGCACACTGTGTAATATAATTATACGGGTAGTTTTTTTTTTTTGTTGTTTTTTTTGCACATCAAATTTACCGATACATCGATGCGCGCGTAATTTTATGATAATTTACGCACTGCACTGTTGTACGTCGTCGTGGGCACATTTTAACCGTTGCGACGTACCACCTTTGGACATCCACGTCGTGCGGAGAGATGGTTTAAAATATGTTTAAAATATGTTCCATGCAGAACACCACCAATAATAGGAAATATCGGCAAACGGTTTAGAAAAAAATAACAATAATAACAGTCAATGATTTATAGGCACCTAAAGCCGTAGTACATGGGTATTCGAACGACCTCGCGCACCACCGTCGCCGTGTCCTGTATTCGTTTCTACGCGCACACATGAGCACATGTATTTCTGTAACGTGCACTGAAATAAAAATTTAAAAAAAAACCACGTTTTTCAAGTACACACATCGGTTTGATGAGTACCACAAGATCGTATTGTCGTCGTTAGATGTCTCGTCGTGGAGAATATACGCACATGGCGCGGCTAACGACACAGACGATGAAAACATCAAATTAATAATAAACCAATTATATTACGCGGTCGCGTACGACCTTCGTCGTCGGGTCCGGTGACGACGACCGCGTGACTACCACGACGACGGTTAAACCGGTCGTTGAGGACCGGATGAAGCGAGATGATCGAACCAAACACCGTTCACTCGCCGCAAAAACTAAATACCGAACGTTGCGTATTATTATTTTTTGTTACGTTTTTAACTGGATTATAGGCGTACCGTATGCACACATGCATTCATGGAACAACTAAGCTATGGATTTTTTAGGGTAGGGAATGTATAGCTAACAAATAGCATCATAATGTTATTAATACTTAATCTAATAGTATTTATTTATTTTTTATTTAACGAACATTATATTCGAGTTTCAATGTTTTGTTTTGGTAAATGAATCATTGCGGTTGTAATGTTTTAATTTTAGTCCAAATTCCTAATCAGTATCTAGTTAATGAATTATTTTGTACCTATAACATTATAAACGTTTAAATAGTCACCAAACAGGCACACGTTTATTGATAGGCCGAAGGGTTAGAGATTAAAACTAGTGAATGCGAGGAACATGTCTAAAAATATTATCATAGTTTTTAGACGGCAATTTTAACGCGTTAGAGGCATACGCGTATGACGTACAATAATGTATAATACCTACATGTGTGTGTACAAATTCCAGTCGATCGGTCCTCGAAGAAATTATGAATTCGTTTCCGAACAACATTATAGTACACTTGTGTTAAATAAATTATTTATAAAAAAATATTCATATTGTTTCCAATAGTATATGGGCGTTTAAAAACGTGCCATTCACATGCAACTCGAATTCCGATACAGTAAAAAAAATAAATAGTGTACATTTAATTTTGAATTTTTAAAAATTAATCAGCGAGGCAAATCATCTAAGACCACATAAAACGGCTTACCTGTGAATAAGTAAAATATAAAAAGGACTGTGAAACATCTGGAAACGCGCGAGGAGTATTGATTGAATATCACCTGCGTTGAAATTATTTCTAAAAACAAACGATTTATTAACAATTGTGTCTTATGTGTTTGTAATGGCATTCTATGTATACGGCCATTTCGTCTCAGGAAGGTGTGTAATACGTGATATGTGATTACTGGAAATAAAAAAATAAACTTATAATATATATATATTATGCGGTGCTTGGTTTAACTTTATAATATTTTCGAACTCTATAGTCGAATATTACTCGAATACATAGTCCGATGTGCACCGCTTGTGTTTCGAAATAAAATACATATAATAATATTCATAATCATATAACATTCGAACCAACTGCCTTGTGTCGTCAACGACAACGAGCTGTTCAATGGTTCAGCGCATCACGAAGTTTCCCAAAATTATCACAAAAAAACAATAGTACGTCACCGAGTAGTACCTATGTTGTTTGTTATAATAGTATATATGATAATATATTTATAGCATAAAATTATTAAAATACATAAACCATAAAATAACGATTCCGGTTTGATATGCGTTTAAGCGTTATATTCGTAATGTTGGATGTAATAACGATGTATAAGTAGATAATGTTTTATGATTTAAGGCTTACAGAGTATGCGAGGTTAAATGTGTGTGTGTGTATAAACTTGACATTAAATCAGTTACGAAAATTATTCAACCCACAGCTTTTTTGTATATTGGTATAATGTATGTTTAAAAGTTAACTAACTTAAGTTAAATGAAGGGATGTATGTTTAATGATTGTTTTAGTTTTTGATAAATCATATATTATTCAATATCAATGAACAAACCTATAGTAATACAATTAAATGGGCGTTAGAGGTAACTATAATTTTTTTATATTATCGGCTAAAGTCAGGATGTATAATATGTAATATAAGAGTGAAATATATTTATAATTCATTATATTATGTTCGTTCAGACGAAACTTTTAAAATTAGAACAATATTTTTGTTATAAAACAGTGAGAAAATATATCTAGTATATATGTAGTATATATTTAAAATAACGATTACCTACCTCAATAATTGGTTTACTGTACTTATGTACTACACAGGTATTTAGTTTATACATAGTTTATCTTTTTAATTTCAAACTTATTAACACACTGAATAATAAGTAGGTACGCGCATGGGTTTTGAAATAAATTTGTGTCTATACACGCCTATTTTTTTTTTTTTTTTTTGAAACGCTATACCAAGTTACCACTGCATGGTAATTCTGTTATAATATTATTAATAGAATAGTGAATTTTTTTATTATGAGATAATCAATCAATCAACTATGCATATACTGTTATTTCCACGTAGGTGTAAAGTGATGAGGTGTGAGAATTCATTGAGTTAAAATAATTAACTGAATTAAATAATACATGTTTGCCTGTGCCTGTGCCTATAGATCTCAACCTATGAATAAAATTATCAAAAAAAAAAAAAAAATAATAAAACAATAAATAAATACATGTATACATGAATACCGAATACCGCGGGGCGTAAAAACGACGTTGATAATATAATTGTTTTTTAGATTAATTAGTAACCGTATGTATACCTACCATAAAATACAACATGTGTTATCGAATATTCACAAATAGTTTTGATTTAAAGTATCGAGTCTCTTCCAGAATTATACCCTTCACTATCGGTAATAAATAATTGTTTATCTGTATGGACATAAATATAGCTAAATGTTGGGAGGTAAAAAGTACCTTTGAAATAAAGGAACGTGCAACACGCAGTACTATGTAAAACGGTTGTCGAAGGCCGATTTGACATTTTATCGAAATGAATGAAACGTTTTCAATAAACAAGTTTCACAGGTTAAATGCGTCACTGGGTCGCGCGATTAGCCCTGCTTATCCGTCGTATTATGTAAGTCGCGAGTTACGTAACACCCATCGCGCGTCGTCTTTCCCCGCGACTCCGCGACTCGACTCGTCCAAAGTCGCAAACGGATTCGACGTCCGGGGGGACACACACACGCGAAAACATTGCAAGTGCGATGTACGCAAAGCGAGTAGTCGATGTGGGGGGTGGGGAGGGGGTGATTTGCACACTGTTGAAATACGATCGTGCGGCACAATGCGGACGCGATGACGGAGCCGGCCGAGTGCGGACGGTGCGCAAGACGAGTGGACTGTTGCGGTACACGCGAGCAATGACTTTAGTGCGCCTACGTGACGGGCTCGTCTCGCGTTGTAGGAAAAAGATTAGATAAAAAAAAAAAAAACCCCGTACCGGCGCAACGTGTACCGCGACGAGGTTGCGACGAACGACGGAGACGTGGAGCGAGAAAAAAAGGTTCGCGACGACGCCGGGTGTGCGTACGCGGAGAAGTGCGTGCGTGCGCGGCAAGAGAACGCGCGCGAGAAACACGCGGGAGAACCGGCGGAGCGCTGACGGTGTATAAAGCGGACGTGTGGTGCGTTTGCGAGTGTGTGCGGTGCGCGCGGAGTGCCGAGCGGCGGCCGGAGGAGGATGCGTGCGCGTGAACGACGAAGGGGGGCCGGCGACGGCTGTGGCGGGCGGCGGCGGGCGTCGTCGTCGGTCGTCGTAGTCGACGGCGTTTTTGTGGTATAGCGTGGCGGCGGCGGCGGCGGCGAAGAGGGGGCGCCAAAAGTCCCTCCGGTCGTTACGTCGGACACATACACCACGTAGGGTGGTGGTGGTGGGCGCCGTATTTTAACACCGGGCGTCGTCGTCGTCGCCGCCGCCGCCGAAGCCGCCTGAGCAAGCGTTGACCGGCGACGGCGGCGGGCCACGTCCCCCCACCAACGCCGCCGCGTCCGACACACGCACGCTCACGCACGCTGGCAAACGCAAACACTCGCACACGTACACGCGAAACACACGAACGTACGAACGCACACGGACGGGGCGAGCAACCCGCGTCGACGCGAGCCACCGTGCGCGCGCGCCAGTGTGTGTGGTGTGTACGCGTGTGCGTGTGTTCGTGCGCGCCCGCCCGCCCGCGTATGTGTGCGTGTGTTGACGCCGTTGCGTGAAAACCGTCGACGCTTGCCGATTGGCCGGCCCCGGTCTCGACCAATCCGGACGCGACTCTCATTAAACACTCGGACCGGGGCGTCGGTGTTGTCACATCGCCCGCCGCCGCCCACACAGTCAGTCGGCACCGAGCGCGCTAAACCGTTCTCGTTTTTCGTCGTCGTCGTTGTCGTCGTCGTCGTCGTCGTCGTTTTCCGTTTTCGTCGTACACTCGTCGTCTTCACCGTCGTTTCACGCGTATTTAATAGTATTGTAATTTTTTTTGAAAGTGCGATTTTTCTCGTCTCCGTTCACGGTGTCTGTGTACCACACACCGCAAACGCCTTTTTACCTTCGTCAGAGTTATCGTTAATAATAACACCTCGCGTTTCCGAATTGTTTCTTTTCATTTCTTTTAACAAACTCGTTCGATTTCCTACCAAGTGTCCAACTGTCCTCGCCGGTCGTTTCACGTGCGCAAGTGCGTCT